>PVHP010004463.1:0-70908 GCA_004024765.1 Zapus hudsonius | reverse complement strand
CCACGACTCAGGGAACTATGCGGAAGAGGGGGCGGAAAGATTGTAAGAGCCGTGGTGGGGGAGATTATCCAGAGGCATGGCCAGGAGAACCTGGCTGAATACTAGGCTATCCATGGTCCCCTGTCACAAGGACTGATCCAGACGACCCATGGAGGAGGTTAGCCAGTGGAGGGGGGAGGGGAGGGCAGCGGGGAATTGGTGATAACAACTGATTGTTTGCCCACTAAATGTTGTAACTCATTATGGACAATAAATTAAAAAAAAAACCAATATTTTCATGAAATGCATGCTTATGCATTTTGTTGCATGTTGTTTCAAGCCTATAATCCTAACCCTTGAGAAGCTCAGGCAGTAGGATTGCTGTGAGTTCTAGTCCATCTTGGACTATAAAGAGAGATTTTTCTTAAAAAAATAAAAAATGCTAGGTGTGGTGGTGCACTATTTTAATCCCAGCACTCAGGAGGCAGATGTAGGAGGATCACCATGAGTTTGTAGTCAGCTTGTGAATACAGAGCGAATTCTAAGTCAGTCTTGGCTAGAGTGAGACTCTACCTCAAAAAAAAAATCAGAAAAGAAAAAGAAGAAAACATACAAACAAAACATAAAAAGCAAATAAGGGCTGGAGAGATGGTTTATCAGTTAAGGCTTTGCCTGCAAAGCATAAGGACCTGATTTCGATTCTCCAGGACCCACATAAAGCCAGATGCACAAGGTAGCAAATGTGTCTGGAGTTCCTTTGCAGGGGCTGGAGGCCTTGGCAGGCCCATTCTCTCTCTCTGTCTCTCACTTGCTTTTAAACAAACAAACAAACAAACAAACAAACAAAATATGTTTTTAAAAGCAAACAAACAAAAAAGACCAAACCAAAACAAAATTCCAACCAGACATAAAATCTTCACTTTAATTTAACACCTTAAAGCAACAATAAGAAGGGTCTTGTTTTGTAAAGTTTTGCAAATCTTTTCAATATGTCTTACTAGAAGACAGCTAGATATTCATATGTGAATTTACATACATTCAATCTGTGTGACATTTGTGCCATGTAGTCTCTAACACACCCAATCTATTTTGAAGGCAAGCAAGAGTAAAAGGGCAAACAACATTGTAGAAACTCTTATGAAATAGTTTTGCCTTCACAGATCTCCTGCAAGGATCTCAGAGACCCTCAAGAGCTCCTGAAGCAACCTTAGAGGACTGTCATTGGAAGGGACGCTAACATGGCCTGCAGGTGGGAAGAGTGACTTTTTATTTTGGGTGATGCAATATGCCAGGACCCTGCTGGTCCTTTCAAGTGCCAGTTTGCTTCCACAGCAGCTTTCCCGCATGCGTACATTCATCCATCTGTGCCGTGATTGCCACCCAAGCGCGAGTGGACTGTCACAGGACCCTGGAGTGGGAACAGGAACTAGGGTGGAGACAGGAGAGGAAATGGGCGCCATTCTTCTCTTTTCCCCCAAGAAGCTCTGCTGAGGCCTGAAGCTGCATCCTCCAGGCTTTTGCCCTGGTTTCCCCTGCTAGTCTTTCTTGACCTTTTGCTCAAATCATGGCTTGAGGAGCCATGATTCTGGAAGCCTCCACTGCAAATCACATGGCTCCACTTGGTACCTGTGGAGAGATGACGGAGACGCAGTTGTTAGAACGTAGCTGCGTGAGTTTTTTTCAAGACCTGAAAGTCTTGAAGAAAAATAAACACTTTGAACCTTCCCTGCGACAATCACTTCCTTGCACAGGCTCCTCCATACCAAGAAATATTCTTGGTGCAAGGTGAACCTGGCAGCTACCATGGGCACCAAGCAGCCTTAGGGGTGCAAAGTAAGTATGGACTTCCAAGAGCCCACTGATTCCTTCATTCCAGAGGAGCAATCCAAGGTTTGATGTTCACAATTTGCTTGTTCTAGAAATAGTGACAGAACCTGTAAGCTCTCAAGTCCTGCATTTCAGCTGATGCTACAAGATGGTCATGAAGAGTAAAATCCAGACATATCTGGATCTCAGTCCTCCATCTGCCATTTGATGGCACTAGGAATTTGGAGGATCTTTCTGAACTTCAAATTCCTCATGTGTACAATGGGGAGAATTTGTGTGTGTTCCTGTCCAGACAGTGCCTGAGTGGAGGAATTAGATATAGGTGATTTACTGGGGTTCGGATGAGCAATCCGGAATGTGGGAAGAGAGCAAGGGATGTAGATTTAAGGAACAAAACTCAATATGGTGTGGTATTGGGCTAGTGACCATTATAGCTGCTTGAGGCTCACTCCTGTTAGGAACTCTCAGATCAACTATTTATAATGCACCCAGACGTATCATTTTTACAGACCCTTTCTCCCTCATTGGCTGAGGGCTGCCCCAGGGGCACCAATTTCCTCTGAGAAGAATGAGCTTGCTGAGAGCTCTGCTGTAACTGTGACTGAAATCAAAAGTGGGTCATGCATGTGTCAGGAGGCACAAAAGGTATCTGCTTCAGGGGATGCATAATGTCTATGTTATAGACTTGTGAGAATTACAAGGAATGTTGTCTATGAAATGCTTAGCGTTGCACCTGGTACCAAGTTAAGGACTTGGTAAGCGTTGATTTTATTCTTGCTGCTATTGTTGTGCCCATCATGGTTATTATCATTGCCCTTTCATGGGTGGCAGACAGGGGTATGACTGAGAGGGCTCCAGAAATGACATTATCCACAGCCTGTTTAACTTGCCATGACCGAGAGCTAAGTGTCATATTATTATGGATTACTATAGCTGAATTACCCCTGAGTGTTTGGGGGATTGGCTCCAGGGCCTCCTGCAGATATCACAACCTCTAGATGCTCAAATGTTTTGCATAAAACAACAATATTTACAGATAAATCTAGAACTACTCTCTCATACTTTCACTCATCTCAAAATTGCACATGATGCCTAACATGATGTTAATGCCATGGAAGAGTTGCTATACTGCATTATTTATGGAATCACGATATGCAGTACTTCAGACGAAAGATTTTCCATCTCTGGTTGGATGAATGTGCAGACACTGAAACCTTGGACAGGGAGCTCCTACTGACTTTTACTTTCTCTCTCTCTCTCTCTCTGTCTCTCTCTCTCTCTCTCTTGCTCGCTCTCTCTTTGGTATTTTGTACAGATTTGGTCACAAGAAGGTATCCTCAGTTTTTTGTGATGGGAGGCAGGTTGCTAACCATTGCTGTGGAGTAGCTCTGTTTGGTGGAACCTTCAGTTGCCTTAGGAGCCCTGGTCTGCCCACATGGCCACAATCACTCTCCCTCTATCCTCTAGGAGGGCATGGGAACCAGGTCCAGCCAATGGAGACTCTTAGGAGGGGCTCCAGGGATATTACCAAGCCCTTGGGCTGGGGCTGTCATTAGCTTTTGTTGTGGTTACTGAACTGCAAGGTGAGATGAACCTGAAATGTCACAGCATCCTAATGGTCTGAGTGAATCACACCTGCTGGAGGTGTGCAGAGCCACAGGATCAGCTGGGCACCTGGGTCCATCTGGGCTTGACATGGACTCTGACTTCTGCCTCTTCCATTGTTAGACAGTCTCAATGAGGTTTCTGCCGCCTGCGGCCGGCCTAGGAAGCCCTGAGTACTGACCACTGAGTGGGAGGATGGGAGAATGGAGGGAATGCAGCAGTGGGTGTGGTGGCATTGTGTGTCTGAGCCAGGTGGCAAGCTGTGTGTCAGGAGCTGAGGAGGCACTGCCAAGGTGCTTTCCTCCCTTCAAGGTCACTGTCAAGTGATAACCAATGATCCCTTACCACGTCTTCCTTTAAGATGCCTCTTTACCTGCTCTCCTCCATTTGGTTTTGACTACTTTGTGAGATAAGTGAATTAGATGTCCTTGTCTTCATTTTGTAGCTGGTTGAAGTTACAGTGCTGGCTGAGGTCACACAGGACCCCTAGCACCTCATCACACAGAACTGGCTTGTGGTCACCAGGTGTCATCTGACTGTAATATAAGGTAGAAATACACATCCCCTGATCTCACTGACTTGAGGGATAGTGGGAGTCAGTTCTCAGGGAGGAATGGCCTGGAGCTCATGGCCCCCTTCATTAAAATGAATGCTTCCCGAGTCTCTTGCTTCTAAATAGAAGAAAATGTAGATTTGGGGCAGAACCGAAGGGAAAGGGATTTCCCTTGGCAAATTATGTGCAATTTGTGGATTGCAGCTGACCCAGCTCTAATTCCCTCTGTCACTGTGAGTGCTGTCTAAAACGTGGCTGGCTTATTAAAGAACCAGAGCTGAGGGCCTAGACAAAACAGGAGCAGAGCCAAAACCCACCCACACCGTCCTTACAGGGTCTCACACAAGGAGCTGGCTGGGTTCTTATATGCCCCCCCCCCCAATAGATTTGTTTGTGACTTTCTTCAGGCGTTAGGAAAAACCAGCAGTCTTAGGAACTTAAAGGAGTTGTCCTCAGACACTGTGATGCAACAATACTTGTGTTCTTAAGTCACTGCCAGAGATGTGAGCTCATGGGTGTGTGTTTGGGGGGGGTCTTTTCTTTAAAGAGGTGTCTCAGATGAATCCCAGATGATTCAGAGGTAGTCCTTGAGTCATCATCTGAGAAACAGACGTCCATGGAACGGTAATACACAACTGTACCAAATGATCCCTTTGTCTGTGGGTTAGATGCTCCCGTGGCCCAAGCCCTGAGTGATCCAGTTGTTCCCTTCTTCCCTAGCAAGATTTCCCAGTGGCACAACCTGAATGACATTCAGAAGGCTTTCTTAGTGGGTCTGTCACCCCAGCTATTGGACATGGTGAGGGAGGGGGAGAAAGTTCAAGGCCAGCCTGGGCAACTTATGTAAGACCCTGTTTCAAAATAGAGAAAACAAACAAGCCAAACCATAGGAAAAGGGCTGAGCATATAGCTTAGCTGGAGAGCGTTTTCCCCACGTGTGAGACCCTAGTTGGATCTCCAGTATTTGCAAAGAAAACGAAGTCTTTCTTGACTAAGAAGATCTTCAATGAACCACTCACTGGCTGGAGTTCTAACACTGTCTTCTTCATGCTGTTTCTAAGTCATGCACACCTTACAGAGAATAGCAGTTTCCCTTTATGAAAAGCACTGTTTTTGTTTTACTGAGGCAGACCTACTGCAAGTCAATTGTGCATCTCAACTCTTTTCCAGTGGTCCAGCCTGTTGGAGTCCTGGATTCTTCCCCCACCCCGGTTTTTAAATAAATTGTATCTTTATTATCCATATTTAGATACACTGAATGAGCAAATAATGTGATGATGTCCCCAATTCCCCAATTTCCCACTTCCCCCTAGCTGGGTATCCTCCTCCGTGGGCAGTCTGGATCAGTCCATGGGGTAGGGGGTTATGGATAGCCTAGGAATCAGCCCAGTTCCACCTGCCTTAGTATGATGTTACTGAGGGGGGCCATGTCTCTGGGAGTTCTCCTCCACCATGGCTCTTACAATCTTTCCGCCCCCTCTTCTGCTCAGTTCCCTGAGTCATGGTCCTCCACTCATCTTTCTTTGTTCCCAAGAGTTGTACATGAAATATAATGATCAAGGGAGACATGTTTAGACTTTCAGGTGAGGTGAGTTTTCCCTTTGTTTAGAACTCTAATGAAGAAAATCCTGGAAAAAAAAATTCATGGATTCCTCATCCCCCATCCATCTGTGTCGTCAGATCCCTTTCAAATTTGCCTTAAAGTCAGAGATGACGTATAAGGCCTTCTCAATGAAATGGACTCCATGCAAAATGAATCTGAAAATTCCATTTATTAAAACAAATACATTGTCCATGTAGGATGAAAATGTGCACATCACATTCAGGCTTTCCTGCTTTAACATTTCTGTATCGCCTTCTTTTTAAGGATGCATTCCCTAGATCTCATAAAGTAAAAGTATGAAGATCTGAACAGTCCTTGGGCTGTAAAACAGTAATATATATGTAATAACCCATCATTGTCAGGAGCAGCTAGGAGCAAATATTAAGACAACAGAAAGAAATTGTATAAAAATCCCCCAAGACAACATGCTTGATTTTACTCAAAATTTCTATGTGAATGAGTATATGGAGAAATAGTTTGTATTTAATTTTTCTTTAAATACCATGATTTAAATGAAATAGTACTTGCTTAAAAAATCTTATATTAGAGTTAATATTGAGAATGATGCAAGTTTTTTTAAAACAGAGCTTATTTTCTAAGTATGAGGTCTATCATTACTATTTACTAATTAATTCCATGGAAGATTTTAATTATTACCCACTACACAGATCTATAGAAATTAGGGCCTTAAGTAATTAAGCTGAATTATCTTATGTCACCCCTAAGATAAAATTTTGCTGGCGAAATGATTGCTGAAAATCTGAAAAAAAACTAAGCTCTTTCAAACCCTAAGTAACCTAAAGTCCCCCACCCCCTTTTTTTGTCTTTAACAAATACAAGTATCAATAAGCCAAAACTCATAGAAAGATTTTGGAATTATACATCCATACTGTGAGATATGAAATTTTGTCTGTGGGGTGGGTGGGTGGGGGAGAGAGAGCCAAAATATTTTCTTTAGCTTTATTTTGGAAGGGCTATATATTTTCTGCCTTCTCTTCCTTTTTACATGGTCAAATGCAATTTAGAACTTCAAAAGTGCAACCTAAAATTTTCAATTCTATTTTAATTGCTAATCTAAACTTACATGGAAACATAGAATTCTTCCAAAGATGCCCTAATCACCAGCAAAGGCTGCTCCAAGTTACAGTTGTTCTCATGGGACCACGCATTTTAGCTTGCTTCAAATGTGTGGCAGTTTTACCTGATTCCTAATGGGTCAATACTGGAGTTCAGTAGCATCCAGTTGATATAGCAAACCCCCAAGATTTCATCAGAACAGAGGTTTCTGGGTACTGAAGTGTGTTCATACATTTCACAAATGTTTCTTTTCCCTCACCCAGCTAGGAGCTTTAATGGAATCTATTTATCCCTTCACCAGCAAGCCCATAAAGAAAATATTTACCAAGTCAGTTTTAAATCTGTCCTTGGCATATTAAATCTTTTTATCTTCTCTCCTGTCCTGGTACTGATTTTAAGCAGGAGGAGAACGGTGAGAGGAGATAATAAAATTAACTCAAATGAATGGTCTTTGAGGATTTGAAAGCAACAAGAAAGCAGAGAGGCTCTCTTTAACTGGGAAGAGGACCAGCAAAGTGGTTAAGGCTTCCGGGGGCCACCATCACTGAGGCGGCTAAAGTTGCGATGAAAAACTTGCTCTCAGTATCTTACCATGGGCAGAGAGAGCTCACTGCAAGGAAGCTGCAGATAAATAAAGACAGAGAGATTCTGACAAACAGGGTAGAGAACAAAAAATGGATTTTTAAAAATTGGTAACTGAAAAATGAGGAACCCCTCTGTGAGGGAAAGAAAAGCCAGACCTCTTTCTGGGGGTTGCACCCACTGATGGGGTCTTTGTCCCTAGCCGGCCGAAGATGGGTTTATTTCTTCTGATACTTGCACAAAGGCTATAATTCTCTAGCGAAGAGGATGGCAAGCATTCTTCAGCTTGTAATTTCCATAGTTCTGGGAAGAGGACACTTGCTTATTTATACTCTAAGACAAAGCTCCTTTCACGTCATGGTGGATCTCCTCCGTGGGGCACCTGCACTGCCCTGGATCCTGGATAAACCAAAATGCTTTGGATTTGAAAAAATGTATTGAAGAGGCGCTTATACCACGGTTCACTAGGAGGTATTTTAGACATGGATAAGGCTCTGAAGTGATCTCTCTTCTCTCTCTCATTGTTTTCTTCACTTTCTAGAAAAACAACAAAACGTCTGAATGGATGGAACATAGGGACACTGTCATGCAGGATTACTCAAAAACTGTCACGAAGACATGAAAGCACCAGTCACAACACATGGTTTACTTCTACTTACAGGATCAAAGCTATCATGTACAAATATTAGGATTAGTGATAAGAACACAGAGAACCGGCATTTTTGTGGTTTTGTTGTTATAACCATGAGGCTACATTACAGAACATCTTCCTAAGCTTGTAGGGCATTCATTCATCCTTGGGGTTAATCTGACAGGCATATCCAGCCTTACGTCCATACTGCTTTCATGGGGAAAATTTTCATAGTCAAGTAAGGGGGGAAGGAAAAGAAAAAAAGAAAAGGAAAAAAGTCCACAAAAGACTAAACATCAACGCTATTGACCCAGACTGTGGCTGCACAGGACACCTCAGCGGGTATTCTAAAGACAGTAATGATTCTCAGAAGGTCACACATATCTTAGCTCAGGATACTTGTTTTAATGTTTATTGTTTTAAATACGAAGCAGAAATGTAAGGTCTTAGGGGGATAGCAGAAAAGAAGTGACACCAATTTAATTTTACACATTCCCCTCCTCCGGGCAGGTCTGCAGAATCAGGTATCTTAAGTCAGGGTGTGGCTCGGTTTTGGTTCTCATACAGGGGACCAGTTCTTTAAACATGCACAGCCTGGAGGTCCAGGATGGTTTTCCTCCCTCTCTTTAAATGCTGTGGACTAGGAAGGCGCCCACTTTGCTAGAAACTCTACATCAGTGTCCCGGGAGCCTCGAAGCCATTCAGCCTCTTCTTGGAGACTTAAAGGATGGCGCAGAAGAACTTCTTCTCCCGAAATGGGTTTTCTGAAGCTGGGACAGGGGTGAGAAGGGGGTCTTCCTTGGCATGGGCCTCACAGTAGGCCATCAGGTCTGCCGCTGCCTTGGACACCTAGAAGGGAAGACAGAAACGATTGAACGTGTAGGCAGGCTTGGACCCCAGCACCATTTGCTTCAATCATTCAAGACCCAAGCTTTGGGGTCCGTCCATGATCCACCACGTGCAGGTGGGACAGTGAAGCTAGACACTCCACCTCCATAAGCTGGCCTTTGTTATCTGTAGACTCGTGCCAAGGCTCCTGACCCCAAGGGATTGCTGCCAGCAGGTATGAAGCCCCTCAAGGTCAGGGTCGTGCAAGTGTTCACTCCTGAGAATGTGGGACTTTCAATTTTGTCTTCTAGATACATGGGTTGCTGCACCCTAGTCCCAGTCCTAAATACAAGGAGGAGATGAGTGAGAAAATCCAGGCAAGGCATTTAGGGTCTGGCATACAGTAAGCTAGCCACACAAGTTAGGCGGTGTTATTTTTCTGTAGTCATGCCTCTGCTTCTGGAACTGTTTAGGGACACCTGCTACCATGCTGGTTTCTCTCTTTCACCAAACTCATCAGGAGCATATAGCTATGTGTAAATGAATAACTGAGACATTTTGTAGTAGAAAAGTGTATTTGTTACAGTACTATCCATGTGACTCCAGCCAAGCAGTGCCTCTGGTTGTCACTGATGGTGGTGGTGACATACCTCACAACATTGCCATAACTCTTTTTAGGAGGTGCCAGTAGTTACTTGCCTTTGTCTTACTTGTTGCACATTTTCACTACTTGAGGAATCCATTTAACTTGGAAAAATAAACAGGTATTTGGGGATGAGGTGGATGATCAGCCAGAAGAACGCTATTTGGAATTGGAAAGCGTAGCCAGGTGTCAGTTTCATACGTGACGTAGTGCCCTTGCTTGGCCAATCCCAAGACCTTTCCACGGGAAAGCAATACCACTGAACTCCTGTGAAAGTCTGTCCTAGTGACTGCTGAAAGTCCTAACCACATATACCTTACCATGAGAGCAGACTTGACCACGTCACAGGTGGCTTGCTCTGGTCAATGAGATGTGACAGGGCTCGCTTTGGGGTAGAAGCATCAGTGTATGACTTTCTGCCACTTTTTCTTACCTAAGTAATTCTTAGGAGTTCTCTTCCCTGATTTAGAGGCTTCTAGAAATGGACCTGTGGCTGCACCCTTGCCCCAGGGCCAAATGGATTAGACCTGTGTTTCCTCAAGGCACATCAATTTTATGATTAACTAGTTGGACATGGAAATGTTTCATCTCATCCCATAAATGAGATTTCAGATCTTCTATTCCTCTTGTCACCGACCAGACTGAAGCAATATCCAGACAGAGACTGCTCTATGTGCCAGGGTCCTTGATGATCGTGACATGGTATGGAGTGACAGCTGATCTGACTATGTAAAACTCTTAGTGGGTCCCTAACCAGAAGACATTGAGTTAAATTTCTTTTGCCATGTGATAGGAGTGAGAAGTATGCCTTTGCTGTATGTATCAAAGAATAGGGAGAGAGGACCTTTTGCACTGTCATAAACCCTAGACCTAGCTTTCCTTGAGTGATTTAGAAAATATATAATACTGGGGGCTGGGGAGATGATTCAGTCAGAAAAGTGTTCGCTGTACAAGCACAGGAACCTAAGTTAAGATCCTCAGCACCCATGTAAAAGCTGGGCAAGGCAGCATGTGCCTGTAATTCTATCACTAAGGAGGATCACAGGATTGTGAGACAGGCTGCTGTGAGCTCTAGGTTCAGTGAAAGACCCTGGGTCTCACAAACACAAGGTGGAAGCCAGGAAGAGGTAGGAGGGCCACTGTGAGTTTGAGGCCAACCTGGGACTACAGAGTGAGATCCGGGTCAGCCTGGACTAGAGTGAACCCTTACCTTAAAAGCAAACACATACACACACATACCAATAAAGAAAAAAAAAACCCAGACCCCAAAACCAACACATCAGGTGGAGAGTGACTGAGAAAGACACTGTTGACCTCTGGTGTACACATGTGCACTTGTACCCCTCCACACAAATGCACCCACACATAAACAAACACACACGCAGGCATACCACACACATGCACACAGGAAAATAAAAGATAAAGTCTAAATTCTGAGATGACTATTTGTTTCCTGTAGCTACCTTGATGGAGCACCCCAAACTGGATGGCTGAAAGTAAAAGGGAAGTATTCTCTCACAGTGCTAGAAATTTGATGTTTGAAATCAAGGAGTCAACAGGGCTGGAGTCAGTTCCACACATAGAAGGGAAAATAGAAATGAGTGAAAGTGTAGGCAAGCTTGGACTTGGGTACCATTTGCTTCAGTCATTCCAGACCCAAGATGCCCTGAGTGTGATGCTGCTCTTTCTCCTCTCTTGGCACCCGGTGGCTTTGGGCAGGCCTTGATGTTCCCTGACTTGTAGATCCAGCACTCCAATCTACTCTGTCTTCACCGAGAAAATTGGGTCCATTTTTTCCCATCTCACTAATCCTTGTATTAGGGTCTACCCTAACCCTATGTGACCTCATCCTAACTTGATCAGACCTACAAATTTCCAAGTAAATAATTCTAAGATTTCGAGTAAGCATGAATTTAAGAAGACACCATTTCATGTAATACACTATATTTGTGCAAAAATCCATCTCTTTAGTAGACATTAAAGTGCTTATAAAATATATTTATTATGTTCCTATTTTTTCCCAACACTTAGTCATTTTTCCTCCTGTCTGATCTTCACCACAATCTTCAGAAGAATTATCTGCCTTCTGTATGAAAAGTTGAAGCTTAGTAGATTACATGAATGGCTCAATGTCAGACAGTGAAATATGCGGCCCCAAAAGATTTTGAACCTTGATGTTGTCATGAAGCTATCCGCATGGAAACTACTCAGCTGTGTGGCTCGTTTCAAAGCTTGAAATTGAAATTCCTCATGCATCCTTTTTAAACACTATGCTGACAAAACGAAAAGAAACAGCCTGTTCTAGTCTTAGCTCTGCAACTGAAAGCAAAGGTCAGACTTTCAGGCTGAATTGCAGCCACATTCCCCCCCCTTTTTTTTTTTCATGCCTTTTACTTATTTGAGCAATACTCATTATTGTGCCAAACAGGAGCTTAGCAGAAACTCTAAGACTCGCTTGTTAAGAAGAGATCAGGTACCATCCATACCTAATCATTTGCAATGCTCACACAAGCCACGCAGTATGAATTTTCCAAAGCCCTTTTTATCACCAAGAAAGCCATAGAGTGGGCAAAAATACTGCTAGAGTTGTTCATAGTTTCCATCTGAATAACCGATTCTGAATGGTTTCCTTTTCAAAATATATTAAGTTTTATTGTGTTTCCTTAACTGGATTCCAGTCTACTGTGGGTAGGGGTCCAGTGTCAGAATCTGAGAGATAACGTGAACAATTGCCGATATCTGTAGCTCCGGCTGTGTGTCAAAACTTTGAACCATGCAGCCAGAGAGCTGGGGCCCATCTAACCCTACCAACCGACCGTAGGCCGATAGCTGAGATCCTGGCAAGAGAGGAGCCACCACAGTCATACCGTGGAGGAATCCATATGGAACCCCACAGAGAATGATGGGATGAACAAGGGACCCACAGCCACAGCCATTCAATCAACACAGGATAAGCCAGGGTGACAGAGACCAACAATTTTCGACACAAAGCCCCCTAAGCTCACAACATTAAAGCACCATTAATGTCACCCACCACGACTCAGGGAACTGAGCAGAAGAGGGGGCGGAAAGATTGTGAGAGCCGTGGTGGGGGAGAATATCAGAGGCATGGCACCCCTCAGTATCAACACACTTGGGCCAGGAGAACCTGGCTGAGTACTAGGCTATCCATGGTCCCCTGCCATAAGGACTGATCCAGAGGGACCACTGAGGAGGATATCCAGCCAATTGGGGATGGGGAAGAGGGACATTGGGGAACTGTTGGACATTAACTATTGGCTCTGCTACTGAGGGCACGGAGAGCTAAGGGTTAACAAAGGTGTGTACAGTGAAACCCTGGTAACTCGGTAGGCGTTTCCCAGCTCCACCTACCCTAGCCCCCACCCCCATGGGCTGGCCACCGAAACCAGCATCCCCCATCTCAGCAGGACTGGCATTGAGCAAAACTCCCTTGTACCCATCCCCACTCCGTGGCTAGCATCCCGTATTTCCCCGCCACTCAGGACCCCCAATGAAGTGTTCCCAGGTTGTCCCCACCCACCTGTCTCACACACCTATCCCTGTGCAGGCTGCCAACTCCCCACCCCCATCAACCAATCACCTTGTCCCTTCCCCATTTTCCCATGCCCCAGACCCCCTTTTTTCCCTAGATAGTGTAGGTCCCCCATGGAATAAAGAACCCTGCGTTTTCCCGCAGCTCTGTGGGCCCCAGCCCTGAGACAGCGGACCTTGGACAGCTCAACGGGCTCCCGGTTCCCGCTTCTCTCTCTGCGTTTTCCCTCCACCAAGGCCCAAGGCGCCTGCGGAGGCGAGAACCACAGGGAACTGGGGATAACAACTCATTGTTTGCCCACTAAATAATGTAACTCATTATGGACAATTAAAAAAAAAAACTCTGAACTATTCACATCCAGCAGCATGGCTCAGAAACCCTTATTATCCTTGTCTTGTTTCTTCTGCTCTTTTTTTGGAGGCAGAGTCCTCCTGTGTAGCCCATAGTAGGTCTGGAATTTTCTACGGAGCTCAGGTTGGTCTATAGAGCTGGTGGTCCTCCTGCCTCAGTCTCCTGAATACTTGGATTACAAGTCTGTAGCATCGTTATCCTCAACTTGTCTAGGTAAGGCGAAGGTTCTGTTAAGCAAGTCTTTGCTCCAGCTCTTCCACTAGGGAGCAGCCAATCAGGAGTCGCAGACTTAAACTCTGGACGTTCTCATACTTTCTGACTACTCAGGGTGACATTTTGCACATGAGATTTTCCCATGCCTAGGTCTACTTCTTCAGCAAAGATCTTCCCAGAACTCAAGAACAACCTCTTCCTTTTCTGTTCTGTTGATCCATCCTCCCCAACTCACCGCGTTTCATCCCTTGCTGTTACATCTATTGTCACTCCCTAGTTTGAGCCTCTGTGTTCTCCATGATGATTGAAATAAAGGGACTAACTGGGTTCCCCAGTGAGTCAACGATAGAATTTAAAGGATGGTCTATGAATTTCAATGATTAAAAAATATCTTTACTAACTTCAAGTGGAAATTTGTCATTTCCTTTTAGTCTTAATATGTATAGTAACATGAGCAGTACAGGTGACTTGGTCAAGCAATAGAAATCAGATTTTTCAATCACATTATACTTATCTTCCCATCTCAACATTGTATTTGTTTAGCACCTTAGGCAATTAGATATTAGGTATTATATAAGAAAGGTGTGTTTATATGTATGGATTTTGAAAATATTTTTAGAAATACGTTGACTATTATCTGATAATATTTTAATGCATATGTGTATGTGTGTGCTTATGATCATGTATGCACATGCATGTCGAGGCCAGAAGAGAACCTCAGATATTCCTCAGGAATGCTATCCATCTTTTTTTTTATACAATGTCTGTCATTGGTCTGGAGCTCAACTAATAAGGCTAGACTGGCTGGCCAGTGCCCCTCCCCCAGGGACTCACCCATCTCCACTTCCCCAGGGCTGAGATAACAGGTGCACACCACTCTACCTGACATTTTTATGTAGGTTTTGGATATCAGACTCAGATCCTCATGCTTTGTAAAACAAGCACTCTATTGATTGAGTTATCTCAACAGTCCTGAAATTTTTAAATAATATTATGATACACCATATTTCAACATAATTAGCTTTCTTTGTAATTGAAAACATATTTTGAGAAGAAGAGCATGGCTAAAGGCACAAATATGTTTAAGAATCACACTTCAGAGTGATATCTTTGCTTTTACAACTTTGGCAGAAATAATAGTTTCTATACTACAGCTATAAAGATATTTCAGACATATAGATTGGCTTATATCATTTCCCTATTTAAAATATTCAATAGCTATGGTTGTTTTTAAAACATTTTATTTGCAAGAAGAGGAGAGAGAGAGAGAGAGAGAGAGAGAGAGAGAGAGAGAGAGAGAGAGAGAGAGAGAGAGAGAGAGAGGAACACACCAGGGCCTCTTGCCACTTTAAACAAACTCCAGATACTTGTGCTACTTAGTGCATTTGGTTTTATGTGGACACTGGGGAATCGAACCCAGGCCATCAGGCTTTGCAAGTAAGCATCTTTAACCACCAAGCCATCTCTCCAGACTCCCCAATATACTTTGTAGAAATTCAAACATCACAGATTAGCCTGTGGGTCCTGCATGTTTTGAGCCTACTCACCTTCCATTTCATGTGACATTCATCCATTTGCAGGTCTTTAACTTTTGAAAGTTCCACACTCCTTTCTACCCCAGAGCTTCTCAGACACAATCCTACAGACCTTCTTCCCTCCCGTCTTCAACAACCCGGCCCTGTTCTTCTCTCAGGAGTCAGCAGAAACACGGGCTCCTTCAGAGCGCTTACTGATCATTCCATCTCGTGACTCTCTCTCCAAGCACCTCACTCTTTCTTCACAGAAAAACACCTGGTATAATTATAATTAGGTGCCTTGCTTATTTGTTATTTAGTATCTGTGTTACCGTTTAAGCACTCTGTGAGAGCAGAAACCTTATCTACATTATTCACCACCCTGCACTCTGACACATGGGAGAGGCTCATGTCATTGCCGAGGAACTTTTCAAACAGAAACTTATTCAACAGAGATTTCACCCAACTAGTAGTCATTGAGTATGGTTCTATGCGATTGTCATAATCAGAGACAAAATACAGAACCTTGCCCGGCTATGCGGAGTTTATAAAGTATTCCTGACTGCCAACTCTGACTGTGAAGAAGTGACAGAGACTAATTAAACCCTCCTGCTTAAAATTAACCTGGATAGAATACATGAAGGAATGTCTACAAGTTAGGCCCATGCAGCATAGGGCAGGGTTCCCTGAGATGAGGGAGATAAGACAAAGCCCACAGTTGCCCAGCTACAGCTTAGTCAGGAGAGACCCAGAGTTTGGCAACTGAGTCAAAGAGAAGATAACAGGGAAGAAAATTACACAAGGAAGAGAAAGCTGCTGAAGCCTCTAGTGAATTCCGCTAGAATCTCTTCCAGAAAACTGATCAGCACGTGTGTGGAGACATTAAGGTCCTGAATAACAGTGAAGACCAAGTGATGATACCCCTGGAGCTTATAGGGTCAGGGCAGTGCACACCCTCAGCAGCCAAAGAGAAGGACCTCTTGAGACACAGAACTTGAGCAGGGTCCCAAGAAGGGGGTTTCTTTCATAGCAGCGCCTGGTCCTAAACCGGAGGCTGCTTGCAAATCACCTAGCGAGGTTTTAAAGTAGACTGTGAACCTCAGTGATTTCCCAGCCTCCACTTTGCACAGGACTAGGGTTATAGGCATATTTGGCCTAAACTGTGTATGTTGGTGCTGGGGAATAAAACTCATGGCAAATCAGGCCCTCATGCTTGTCATACAGGCCATCCCCTCAGCCCAGAATTCACTTGTGACTGCAGCACTAACCCCAGATTGACAGTTACTGAAATCCAGCTCTCCAGCAGCTTATCAAGCTCAAACCTGGGAGTAAGGAGAGGGCACTCTAGACAGTCCCAATAAAGACGATGATTATAGGCTCTGAAACAAACTACTCTAGGCAGACAGATAACCTGACATCCCTGAAAGCAGCAGAAGAATCAGTTGTCAGAAAGATAAAAACCAGATTTCCCTTCAAATTCAAATGGAATGTGAAGCTATAGCTCCATTTCATTACATCATGACACATCTTCACGTTGATGTCACAAACTGCGTGCCAGCCATCAAGCTGAGAAATAAGGACTGATGGGCTGTCACTGGCTCGCCTGTGGGAAGCTGCGTGGGCATGAAGAGCTCTTCGCCATGCAGCCCCCTCCTCAGCTGGCTCGCTTGCATGAATGGAGCCTTTCCAATGTAAAAGGACTTCAAAGATGACCCTGGATGGAGCTGTGAAGTGGGAAGGGTGCATAGGAAAAATAACCCGCTTTTCCTGCTCTGCACTCAGACACCACACAGATGTCCCTTTTAATTCTAGAGGTGTAGGTTTCTGCACACCTCTCTCTGACATCTGACTATTTTAGAATTTAATTCATTTCTGATTCATTTTCTATTTGGGGAGAGTGTCTGGCCCCATTGGTTAAAACGATGCCATATCCAACCACCTCCTTCACTGTTTCAGCCCTCAGTTATAAGCACCACAACTTCTGTCCCACATGGCCATAATTCTGAGGTCCCCATGACTCTCTCTTCAGGTTCAGTAATTTGTTACAAGGGCCAACAGAACTATTGCTAACTAGGCAAAAATGAACAGTCAGATGAAAAAATACACACCATGAAGTTCAGGGTTCCCACTCTGGTGGCTTCTGTCCCCATGAAGTTCCGGTTCACCACCCTCCCAGCAAATGAGTGTACTCAGCAACCTGGAAGCTCTCTGAATCCTATACTCATGGTATTTTCACAGAGAGTTTACCATCCAGGAATGAATGATTAACTCCATTTCCAGCCTCATCCTCTCTGCACGATTCATGGATTAGCTGTCCTTGCTAACACTTCCTAAGGAGTCCTGTTATTAGAACAAAAGATGCTCCTTCATCCAGCTAAGCACTCGGACCTTAGAAACTTTTTGTCAGGGTCAAAGGTTAATTATGAGAAGAAAAAAAAGATTATTCTAGTGTCTCTGTTAACAAAGGGTTCTTCGGCAAGAACCAGGCCTGGTAACATAGACGAAAAAGCAAAACCAACTGCTAAAGATCTGGAAAGAGATCTCAGAATGTTCATGCTAGGAGAGACTAGTGTAACATCTGATAAGAATACATTTCATTCCCTTTTACAGTCTCTCCGTTAATTGACTGATATTCTTAATGTTCCGGTTTAACATGGAAAGAATTGGGGGAGAGGAGGAGTGGGAGGGTGGGGAGGACTCATACAGTAAACTAAACTAATAATGAATTGAAACCATAAAACCCTAGCTTTTATACAGTAAGCTCCTGAGGAATCTGGGGGCACCACCTGGTACTAGGGGCCATGAATAGAATGGGAGGAAGCCTAACCTCAAGAATAATTGCTCAGGCCTGGATCTCCCTGTCCCAGTTATTGGTTCCTTCCCACACTGAGCTGTTGATCAAAGAGACCCAGGTCCCCAAAATATGACAGACTTCTGTCAAAGCCCTGGAATACCTGTCTGAGGCCTAAGGTAAGACCCTATTGCTGAAGAAGTCACAGAGTGTCATCAAATATTGCCAAGAGATCCTGCTAGATCCAGAATGGTAACCAGTTCCCAGATGGTAGCATGTGTAGTACTGGAAGGTGTTGCGTGAGCTGCCAGGGGAAATTGGTCAATGATATTTGGAGAAAGCAGAGACCACTGATATACAATATCGAAGACAGTTGTCACAAGAATGCTGAACATGTGGCTGTATGGAAGAGACCAAGTCAAGAAATGCTCATCTGTGCAATAGTGGCGTTAAACCGAGGAGGGTAATCAATGGCTTGCTGATTGGCTAAGAGATCTGCTCAGTGACAAAGAGCCTTTAACTGGAACTGGGATCCATGGCAAAATCCTATGGGGACCAAGAATTCGGGCTCCAAAGGGAAATTCCCACTACCAGAGAGCTACAGAGAGGCTACACCCATTAGAATCTAGACAAAATTGCAATGTTGTCTCATTTAACCTATATTGATCTCACTCTCCAATGGAGATTCTGTTTGTATTTTTCAGGAAGCATTGAGAGAGCTGGGGACAACTCAATTCCACCAACAAGACATGGGATGATGGCTGATATCCTGACAGGAGATGATCCACCCCTAGCCTTCACACAGGGCCCAAATGAAACCTATGAGAAAGTAACAGGACAAACAGGGGACCAATAACCACAGCAAGTCTGATGACCCATGAAAAGTCAATGGAGACAGACACCAATGATACCCAACACAACCCAGGGCAAAGGTCCAGAGATACTTAAGATCTCAACAATAAAGCAGACTCAAAACTCACCCACCATGACTCGGGGAACTGAGCGGAAGAGGAGGCTGTATGAATGTAAGAGCCATGATGGGGGAGAATATCCAGAGACATCACCCCCCTCAGTAACAACATACAAAGGGGGAAGAAAAAAAAAAGAAAGAAAAACTGTCTACCTCTGGTGCAGTTCATACCCCCTAACCTATGGACAGATCCAGGATGCCACACTGAGGAAGTATCCCAGTGGGTAGGGGACAGAGAGGAGGGAAACGGGGACACCTTCACAAGATTTGCTCATACAATGTATATGCTTATTCATAATAAAGATATTTAAAAAAAGATATACATTTCATTCTGATCAAAAGCTGATGGCGTGGTGGCACAAGCCTTTAATCCCAGCACTCAGGAGGCAGAGGTAGGAGGATTGTCATGAGTTCAAGGCCAACCTGAGACTACATAGTGAATTCCAGTCTCTAGTCAGCTTTTAAATGCCATTTACTTACATTTGTGTTCTCTTCTATCACAACAGTTTTATTTAGCTAATTATATTTGTGATTAAATTATATTTGTCATTAAAGTTATGGGGAATATATATATATGTTCCTGATGTCTTGTTATTTGACACTTTCAATACATAAACTTTAGGCTATCTACTCCAGAGGAAGTATTTTACTGAATCTTCTTTGACTTTAAGAGCTCTCTATTCTAATTTAAGAAGTTTATCTGATGAAGATGAAATTAGTAAATTCATTCAAAATCGAAAGAGATTCATGACCTAGTGAGGGTTTGAACTGGCTCCTAAGGAGAGAATAAGATTTACACAGACAAAACATAAGGGGAGAGTGTTTCCAGTGAGGAACCCAGACAGACTCACAGGGAGGGTGGAATTTGCACAGCTCACAATTAGAGCAGAAAGGAGAATCAGTTGAGAAGTTCTTGGAAAAACCTGAGAAATGAGAAGTCTGAAATTTTTACGTGGCTTTAATTTGTGAACTTCTGGGACATTCTCTGGTCTCTGCCTTCCATCTTGCTGCCCTAGGCTTGCTGGGATTACAGAAGGTGGCCACAGCTTCGGACATTTATATGGGGCCTGGGGTTCCAAACTCAGGTGCTCATGCATGCGCAGCAGACGCGACATCTTTGCAACCCTATGTTACTTTTTGAATGCTAACATTAATCTCTGTCAAAGCACATCTTTCCAGTTTACAATACTTAGCTCTTTACAAATTCACGTAGGTAGGCTAATTCCTAGAAGCCATGATTTTAGAATGTTCTATTCTCTTGATGCTAACAGCTGGTGACTGAAGCCAGAGATGTGTCATTCTTACTACAATGAATACCACTCTATCTTATGCAATAAGACTGAAAAAAAAATTGACCAAACCAACATATCTGTTCTTCATGGAGTTGGAAATGTGTTACCTGGACTCATGGCAACCATCTCATGCTTGACATATGGACCAGTTGGCTAGGAATCCTTGCTGCCCAGGAGAAGCTAATGGCAGACACAGAGAGAAGCAGTGACATACGATAGAACACTCTAGAATACTCATTGTTCTATATAGCACCCCACCCTTTCTTCCACTGCTTACCCAGCTACATTGCTGCTCTTGGATTCTCAGACCTCCTGAATCTTTAACCCCTTCTTCTTGCTTATGATAGTTTGGTTTAGGTTTCTATTGTTAGATACCCCCCCCCCAAATCTTAGTTTAGTGACAAATAAAGATATTTACTGGAACCCTGCTGTCATCTACTTTAATATATATCCTTTCACTTTGCTCCACAGGACAAGCTCGCCTTTATTTCACCATTGTTCAATGTCCATGTATTTTCCTCTTTCAGTTTACAATTCTTGTCTCCCTCCCCTGTGCTGCCCTTCCCATATGCCTTTCGTTTGCCTTCTTGAATGAAATGCTAGCAAACAAATGCCAAGAGGCTGGGAATATAATTTATATATGCCCGAGGTTTATGAACAGATAATAGTTTCCTTAACTTAAATCTCCCAGGACCCGTGATGCAAAGGATAGAAAACCAGGAGGTTTATAAAAACCAGCAGCACAGCCTGAGTTATCTGGGGGCCACCTAGGGGTGAGCCAGCCTCTGTCTAAGGGACCTTCAGCAAACAGCTCCAGGGTCAGCTGGACCCCATCTCCTCTTATACAGGGTCAGTTGTCACCGCAGACACAGTAGGTCTTGCCACATGTACATAGAGCTATTGTGTGAAAAGGCCATTGCCTTTGGAAACTCACAGCCTGGCTTCTTCAATAAAGCCCCCTCCTGCTGACAGGAACTTATACCGAAAACAGGTGGAGAGGAAGAAAGCTCAGAGCTCTGTAGTCACCCCTAAAGGCAGATAACCAAGTCCTGAACTAGCTGGCTGACAAGTGTGTCAGCATGCACAGCTTTACCCAACAGCTGAACTAAAAATAACTTGTCACTTCAGCACAGCATCGCTGCCTAGCTGTGAGGTGTAGAGCAAATGCCGGGGTACAGGCTGATGCTATGTGACAACCAACAGCATTCAGAGAGGTGAATAGGATCATTAGGTTTTGTGGGCTGTGTAATATATCTGTTAAGTACTCTACTTTGTGGATGTAGCGTGAATAGAGCCATATACCATATGTAAATGAATGTGCGCAATGGTGTTCCAATAATATTTTGTTTACAAAAACATATAGGGGGAATAGATTTGGCTCATGAGCTATATTTTGTTGGTCTTTTCATGCCCCAAGAAACAGCTGAATTGCTCAGGTTAAAGTATAGAGAAAGTAGGAAAGATACTATAGTTTCTAAAAAGACATTTGAAATAATGTTCTAGTTTTACTTTGGTACAACAAGATATGTTTCTGAGTTCCATATCATAAAATACTTCTCGGAAAGTAAAATGGGGATGTTTGACAAAAACTCATCTTAACATCCACTCTATGATAACTATCTATTCATAATGACACTGTGGGGCCAACTTCACATGCAAAATCTTCCACAAAACGTTTGCATTGAAAATCTTGGTTTATGTAATTTACAACTTACAGCTAAGCTGACATGTTAGGCCTGGGAGTGAAAGAAAGAAAGAAATGATTAACTTTCATTGAACCTTTTCATATTTCAGGGAGACCAAGAATGACTTTTGTGTTTTGAAGAAAAATCGACCAATAAGGTATGCAGAAAGAGAAATACTAGAACAAAGACAGAAAAGGTTAGAACCCCAAACGAGGGTCTGTGGGGTAAGGGAGATGGACTGGTGGACTGAAATGTGTCATGTCTTCTCTCATTTTCTTGGCTAGAGAGCAGCTATAAAACGGCTTTGTTTTTGTTGTTGTTGTTGTTGGTGGTGGTGGTGGTCATGATGGTTTGATTCAACATGGAGAAGCAACTTCAGTGCATTTAGAAAGACATCACAGAAAAATGAACATTTGTGTCGTCACGATTCCTCTTTGTTTCTGATCAAACCCTCTCTATGGAAAAGCTGTCAAATCACAGAGAGCCACAAATCCATTTCTTCTTGTAATCAACCTAGATGGGTTGTCCTCACCTTTATCCTGTCGATATTGGCTTCCATCTTAAGCTGTTCTACCAGCTTCCTGGCCTGTGCTATGCTGGCGGTGTTGTTGCTGGCCATCAGCGAGCTGGGAGGGCTTTTCAGTCACTGCAGAAAACAAAGAGGAAGACTGTATCAGAGAACTTATGAACTGTTCAAACACAAATGCTCATCCCCACGGGGGATCTCAAACCAGAGCCAGATTCCTTCCCTGGGCTTTTGACCTCCAAGTCAGTACTCTGGTTGGCAGGTGGACCAGGAGATGAACTTCCATTTTCTTATTCTGAGCCCTCACCCCACAATCCAAAAAAAGAATACTGTCACTAAGTTAAGCAGAATAAAATGCATTGGTACATTTAACAACCAGGATATGAAGTCATCTTCACTTAAAAGCCAACTTGGGAATGGCAAGGGTGCTGGTGAACATCATCACTGCTGTGGTTGCTATAATTTACTGGGTGCTACTGTTGTCACAAACTGGGTGATGTGTCCTCAGAGGGCAAGGAGAGAAAGCTGAGGGGAGGGGCAGATGGTAACTTTCATATTCTATATTCCTTGAGGATCAACAGGTTTCCAGTGTCTTCTGATGGGTCCAAGCTCCATCCCCCTGGTTACCGGTGAGCACCTCAGTCTACACACTGCAGGGACACGGAACAGGAAGGTTGGTTTTTCTGGCTTACTTCACCCCCAGCCCATGCCAGATTGTGATAGTTTTAATAGATGTCCCCCAATAGATTTTATTATAATTGTGTTTATTATAATTGTGAATTGTCTCCAGCCTTCTGGCTGGAGGAGGTGTCACTTTGGCCTGGCCTCCTGGGGTCTGGCCCTGAGGTATTTCTAAATTGGATGCAAAATACTAGGGATACATATGCAAAAGAGCAGCTGGAACTCAGGTCTGGCAATCCTGCTATTTTGTGAGTCAGTGTTACAGTTGCTTGCTTGCTTTTGGAGGTGCTGGGCCTCTGTCTCTCTGGATCTGTAAAAGGCGGCCAGCCTTTCCTTAAGTTCCGCTGGATCTGTTATTTCAATAAATACTTTCCTCCCCAAAATTGTGTCTGGTTTGGAGATTCATCTCAGCGGTGTGTGGCTGACTATGACACAGGTGAAATGTGGTTTGGTTCACAAGGTTTTCTCTGCTCACCGTTCTGCAGGAGTACATCGAACAATGTCAAGAAGGAGGGAATGCCATGTCTAAATTGTTAAGTATGGCAATTAGTTTACTAGTGGTTTTTCATTTTTTAAAAAAAAATATGGAACACTTCATGGATTTGCACACCATGCATGCTAATAATCTCTGTATCGTTCCAGGTTTCGTATATGTCGAAGTGAGCACAGTGTATTATATTTCTAAAGCACAAAAGACCTGCTCTGTTTGCAATATGCAAATGTTTTGCAAGGGGGGGATTGTACTAATGTACATCATGAGGTTTCTTTCCTCTAGCTGGTGTGCCTCCTATCTACCCCGATATTACCATCTTGCTTCATTCTTATGTTCACTTTAGAAAGTATTCTATTTTATTCTTGGTGCTCACTTCCTCCACACTCTGATGAAGACTTGACCATGTCAGGATGCCATATGCTATTTCAGGACCATCTATATAAATCTGCCCCTTGGGTCACTGACATCAAACAGTGAAGCTGTTTCCAAGAGCTTCCATTTTAGTAGAGTGCATGACCCATGAAACGAGACTCGTTAAACATGGCCTCAGTCAACACTTACGTGCCTTGTTCTGAGGACATTATATTAAAAGCCATGACTTTCACTAGCTGTGGGAAAGCTTCAAATCTCTAGGGAGGAAGCAGGGTCAGGTTTCTCATCTCAGAAACAAATAAAAGGGCCAGAGAGATGGCTCTATGGGTGAAATATAAGCATGAAGGCCTGAATTGGGATCCCTGGCACCCACATCCATGCTGGTTGACCTAGTATCCTGTGCTCAAAAGGTGGAAATAGGGGACCCTCGAGCAAGCTGGCTCATCTAGCTCAGTCAGTGAGCCTTGGCTCAAGAGAGAAGCCCTTCTTCAGTAGATTAAGTGGAGTGATTGAGGCCAACCTTTGGCTTCCACAGACTGTGCACCCCACACGCGTGCACATGCAAAAACCATATGAGGAGACAGAAAACCCTGGGAAGGAAGAATCACCTCTAACAGATTTTACACATAGCTTTCCCTACCCACTAAAGGCAAAAACAAAAACAAAAACAAAACAAAACAGTTTTTTGTTTTAATTACAAAAAAGTCCCACAAGAATCTATAAATTATCTCATTGGTCTTTTTTTTCCTATGTAATTCTTCAAGACAAAAGAAGAAATTATGTATGATTTTCTGTAAAGTTCCTTCCAAGAGTTATTTTATAATGAATACTGCAAAATAAGCCACGCAACAGCATTTACAATGTAAATTGGAAGATAATTAACTGTTCCCTCAATTTCTTTTCAAAGCATTTGGAGACAATAAAGCCAAAGGGAAGACCAAAGGTATTTATGGAATCACAAAGATTTCTAAGCTGTACTTTCATATACTTGAAGATGAAGAGAGAGAGAGAGAGAGAGAGAGAGAGAGAGAGAGAGAGAGAGAGAGAGAGAGAGAGAGAGAGAGAGAGAAATGTGTGATTAAAACGAAGACTGGGCCAGAGAGACAGCTCAGCAAGCATGAGGGAGGACCCGAGCTTGGATCCCCAGGACCCATTTAAAAATGCCAGGCACGTGACACTTGTAACCTCAGCACTGGCTAGGCATAGAGAAGTGGATCTCGAGAACTTACTGGCTAGCTAAGTCAGTGAGCTGTAGGTTACTGAGAGACCTTGTCTCAAACATCAGCAGTCAAGTACAGTGGAGAGGGACATCAACCTTTGGCTGCTGCATGCATGAACACTTGTACATACCATACACATACTAACATGCATGCATACACACTTGTATACTGTACACACAGACAAATGCTATCGATTCATGGTTAGGGACTCAGTCATCTCACACGGAAATTATTTCAAATATTTAAAAGCCTAGTAAAAGATAGAGTATTGATTTGCCCCGTATGGTAGCCTAACTCTATTTACTGATGGAAGTAGCCACAATCTCTAAGTCCTTGGATGCTGTTCTGTGAAGCTATTGGATGCAACCACAGAATTACCGAATCCTCATGGAGCCTGAGGGAGGTTTTACTTTATTTTATTTTTTGTTTTTTGTTTTTGAAATCTAGTCAGCCACTCTCTGCCTATGAATATAAACCAGATCACAGGGACCATAATTTGCCTCTCAATCCCCCTTCCTTTCCACATCATTAATAATGACATCTTTTTTTTCTTTTCAATGAGACGACAAGCACCATTAACCTTAGATGGGTATAGTCTGTGGAAAGATCCATTTCTCGACTCTCTTATAGCTAGATATTAATTATCTAAGTTTCGGCCAAAGAGACACAAGTAGAGAGGTCCTTGAAGAGAGGAGTTAGACACGATTGCTTCCCCACCCTCCTACTGATGACCGTCTAGAACACTGTATGGTGAAAACTGATGACTCTGTGGAGACAAGTGGCAGCCATGGACCTTTTATGTGACAGAGAAATAAGTACCCATCTGCTTAAGAGTGTCACTATCACTGGCCAACAGGCCTATTAATTGATTAAATACCCTGCAGTTATCTAGGGAAGTCTGAGTCCTAATGTCTTTTTATGCTCCTTGGGAAAGCTGTAGATATCGTGAGGAGACTTAGACACAGCGTATTATTAGTTCTATTGCTTCTGTGACACATTTAACGGCATAAGTCACAGAAAATTACCTTGCAGCTCTAGAGATCAGAAATTGGAAATGAATTTTACTAGTGTGAAATCCTGGTGTAAGCCGGGCTGGTTTTTTTCTGGATATGGATTCTCTAAGGGAGATCCATTTGTCTTTTTCTGGCTTCTAGGGGCTTCTTCACAGCTGGAAAAGAAAGGTATGTTGAGTCCTTTTCAAATCACATCACTCAGACTTTCTCTAAGTCACATCTTCTGACTCTGATTTCTTCCTGCCCACGTCCACCTTTCCACCTGTAAGGACCCTTCTTATTTCAATGTGACCACTCAGAGAACCCCAGATAACTTCCCTCTCTTTAGGTCAGTTGATAAGCTGATAAGCCTTAGTTTTATCTGTATCCTGAACTTCTCTTTGCCATGTAACTATGTAGTTATAGGTTCCAGGAATTGGAGCATGACCACTTTATTCGGCCTACCCTAACAAAAGACCTCTCCACAAACAGAGAAAGGAAGTAAGTAGGTGGGGAGTTGAAATGGAAGATGAGGAGGAGGTTAGAAAAACCTCAGTGGACAAACATTCTGAAGATTACTGTTTTACCATCCACACAGGCAGAGTCTTGTGGTGCTTTTAAAATCATGGAGCGTACATTTCCCTTTTTTATCCAGCTGTATGCCCATTAATGAAGGATTTTTTAAACAGTGATATATAGATACAATGAAATACTGTTCAACCTTAAAAATATTTTGTCATATATCACATCGTACATGAACATTAAAGATATTGTGCTACTTTAAATAAGCCATTCACAAAAGGCAAATGTGTATGACTTCACTTCCATGAAGGATCTAAAATAAACGAGACAAAGTTAGAACTGTGGTTGGTGTGTACTATGATCTTACTGTGGCTTGGATTTGCTTCTCCCTGATTCTTGATTTTCAGATCCTTTTTTTTTTTTTTTTTTTTATTAATTGGGCATGCCTTCTTTGGAGGAGTGTCCATCCCAGTCTGTTACCCATTTTTGTATTAGCTTTTTTTATTGGCTTAGGAGTTTTTATATATCCAGACTATCAATCTCTTCTCAGAAAGAAGTCTTATAAATATATCTTCTCAATGGATGGGCTGCCTCTTCACTCTGCCGATTCTCCTTTAATGCAGGGAAGCTGTAGTTTACGGTGTACAATTTATCTATTTGCTGTTGTGCCTGTGCCATAGACAAGAAATAGCCACCAAATCCAATGCCATGAGGCTTTTGCTTTATGAAATCCTGTAAGAGCTTCATAGTTTTAGCTCTTACATTTAGGTCTTTGATCTTTTTCTTGGAATCAAGCTCAGGCCTCACTCCAACATTGAGCTATACCTCAGCATCCTTTGATCCATTTTGAATCAATTTTTTGTTCATAGTGTCTGGAATAACTTCATTCTTTTGCCTATGAATATCCAATGTTCCCTAGGCCATGTGTTGAAAATACTGTCCCTTCTGCATTATGCATGAAATAATGTTTATTTCCTCCTCCAAATTCACATGGTGGAGCTCAGTCTCCGGCTTGGTGGTTTTCGGAGGTGGGGCATTTTGGATCATGAAGGTGGGAGACCTGGAGAATGTGCTTAATTCCCTTAAAAGAAGATACAGAGAGACAATCTTGCCCTTTCTTAGCCATATGAGTGCAGAGGGAAGACTGACATCTGAGAATTGGGAGGGGGACCCTTGCCAACACTTGCCCAAGCTGACACCACACTCACGGACTTCTCACCTTTGCAATTGTGAGAAAGAATGTTTGTTCTTTAATTCACCTCAGTCCATGGTATTTTTGTCATAGCAGACCAAGTTTAGTGAAATAAATGGTCTTGGCACTCTTGCCCAAAATCAAGTGAACATGCCAGGGTTTATTTCTGGGTTGTCTGTCCCACTGGTCTGTCTAAAGGTTATCTGTCATTGTGCCCCTGCCAAAGCACTTTGATTACTACAGCTTTGTAGTATGTTTTAAAATCAGGAAGTGTAAGGATTCCTTCAACTTGTTCTTTTTCAAGATTGTTTTAAGCATTTAGGGTTTCATATGAAGTTATAGGATGGTTTTTCTATTTCTTCTAAAATCTTTTTTAATTTTTATATGTATTGAATATGTGAATTTCTTTAGACTGTATTGACATTTTAACAGTATCTAGTCTCCTAACCCATGCAATTGGGCTATCTTTCCATTTATTGATGGATTCTTTAATTTCAGCAATGTTTGTCAATTTTCATTATATGTGTTTTATCTTTTGTTAATTACTAAATATTTTATTCTTTTTGATGATATCATACATACAATTATTTTCTCAATTTTCATTGTTAATGTAAAGAAATGTTATATCACTAATTCTCAATGGAGAAGAGGAAACCTTCTGTCTTCCACTCCTATCTGAGCTGAAAACAAATAAGCATAATAGGAAGCATGCTTGAGAAAGAGCCTTGCACTTTGTGGACATAATGGTTTTAGAAAAGGGTTGACATGGTCCCATTGGGTGCGTAGGCAATTTCAACAGAGAAGCCCTCAAACCTATCAGGTATTTTTGGCTAATGTTCCAGTTTCATTTTACATGTGACTTAAATTGGATAGAACTTATTCAAGAGAGGAAGAAATGCTCTGAATTCATTAATTCTGAAACAGCTCTAAAAGAAAAGGTCAAACAAACTGCTGAGAAAGCCATGCAGAAAAACCTTCAAAATGCATATATCTTTTTAACAACATATAATGAAAATGGCTTTTAGTTAAAATATAGGCTGGAATGTATCTTAATGTATCTTGGTATAACATTTGCCTAGCATGACCAAGGCACTAGGTTCAATATACACACACAGCAGGGTAATTCATTTCTGTGTACTGCTTCTCAGTTCGCAGCCTGGTAACTGACTTGCAATGTGGTTTTTCAGAGCTGGGCATGGCCTGAGCCCTCAGAGGACTGCTCTGGAGATGTTCCTGCAAGGGGACTTCTTCTAGGAGTTGGTATGGAAGACAGAAATAAACTCAGATTTGGGTTGTTTGAGGGAAACTCCAAATTGTAGGAGCTGCTTCTAGGACCTCAGAACATTTATGGACATCAGCTGGGGTGACAACCACAGGTGTTTTGGTCTAGCAAGGTGTCCTGGGTCCAGAAATTGGTAGCAGCTGCAAAACATTTCATCATCTGGTGACCCAGCTGTGGCCTGGGATATGCAAGGTCTCAGTCTCTGAACTTGAATCGGGGAATTATAATGCTGAAGGGATCTCCCAACTCTACAGCTCAAGTCTTTTCTAGTTTATTTTATTTTTAGTATACTTAATTTACTTACTTAAAAAAATTTGTGTGCCTCTGTGTGTGCGCGAATGCACATGCATGCATGTGTGTGTGTGTTCTATTGTACACCACAGTGCATGAGTGTGTGTGCAGGCACGTGTGTGCCATAGTGTATGAGTGTTTGAGGCAGGTGTGTGTTCATGTGTATATGTGTGTGTGTGTGTGTGTGTGTGTGTGCAGGCATGTGTGTGCCACTGTGCATGAGTGTTTGAGGCAGGTGTGTGTGCCTCTGTGTGTGTGTGTGTGTGTGTGTGTGTGTGTGTGTGTGTGTGTGAGCGCGGGCATGCGTGTGCCACTGTGCATGAGTGTTTGAGGCAGGCTCTCCTCTCTCTGGATCTTTCTCTGCTGTTGTTCTTTGCTGCTCTCCTCTTGAACTTCCAGGAAATTCTCCCATTTCCACCTCTCATCACAGTGTCCGTTGTGTAGGATTACAGAAGCCCCCAACTTCTGCCTTTTTACATAGGTTCTGAGGATCAAACTCGGGTGCTCTGGCTTGAGCTGCAAATGTTTTATCCACTGAGCCCTTAGCCCCCTAATTTATTTTTTAACATTTTAAAAATCTACCATTTCAAATGGGGTTCCACCCTTGCTCTGCAATCCACATTTGACCCTTGGGCAGTCATACCCAGTCAGGAGAGGCTTACCTCTCAGGAGGCATTTGGAAGTGTGTGGGGGTAGTTTGGGTCATAACAATCACTCTGGTGCTCTGCAGTGTGCCAGGCAACAATGACTTGCGCTGTTCCCAATGCCCGTAGTGCCCCAGTGAGAAAGGTGGAGGGAGACTCAAACAAGAGCTATCAAGTCATGCATGACCAAGCTGCTCCCAGAAAGTACGCCATTATTGGTATATTTTTATATTCTTCTATTTGATAATTCCTCTTGCTTTTCCAGCGATGAGTGCTCATAATTCTCATTAGCATCATTGCGCTTTATGGATATTGGGTTCCTGCTCATTTAAAATCAAACACAGTCTCTTTTGTGCAATGTCCTGGTAGAACGAGCTTATGCTGGGTTATATTTGCCAACATGCAAAAAGAACACAAATAACAAAAAAAAATCCCTAGGACAATTGTAGGGATTATATTTGTGGGGCTGGTAGAACTCTGCACAAATGTCTTAATTATCCCACCTGAATTCCAAACCCAAGAAGAGCACAGAAGGCCTTTTCTTCTGTTCAGTTTATGAGAGTCCCCCACCCCCATCCAAGGAACACAAGAAATAACGAGGAATAATGCCCAGTTCTTTTCCCTAAAAACACATTCAGCATTTTCATTTTCTTCCAGAGGAACTTTTCTGTCAAGAAACTATACATTTTCCTGTCATGCCAGTTTTGTAATAAACACACAAACCTTTGTTTCTGTGGCACAAAGATAAATAAGCACTTTGATAATGAGATCTTTGCCTTAGAGAGTATAGGTTAATTGTGGGGATTTTATTCTTTAATGGTGTGTGTGTGTGTGTGTGTGTGTGTGTGTGTGTGTTTTAAGCACCCAGACAGACTTTCCTAGGATCTTTAATTTTAATTACAACCATATACTTCTCAGCACTATGCTTTGACACTTGTAGTAGGTTGCAGAGAGGCTTTGATTTGTTTTGTGTACTTACATCTATTATATTGGCAATAAAATAAACAATTCCTAGATCTAGAATACGAATTCAAGGTTACAGTCTCCCAGTTAGTTGATGATATCTTTATCATTTTCCTGTGTCAGTTAACCACATCCCTGGTGGTTTGTTGTTAGGGGCTCTTGATTTAGAGGCCTGCTTTCAAGTAATTCTAGTTTAGAATTCTGCAGAGATGACACAGTTGTCGTCATGAAAGTCTGCTAATGGCTTACACTGCATTAGAGGGCTTTTTGGCCGTTTACATTTTTGATTCCTACTCTAGTTGACGGTGCAGCAAGCAAGTGCACTCTCACCAAATTGATTATCATATATGTACTGATTAGACGATTGTGTCTACACTACGATTACATGTTAATATCCATTTCTGTGAAGTCTAGCATGGTGGCTGCAGTATGAATCCAGTCATGATACCATACCAGGCTGCCAGGTTTCAGAGCAGCTTTTTGTCCTGCATCACTTTCTGCTACCAGTTGGCCATTTTGACTTGAAAGTGCCAAAATAGCACATTGATCTCTGCTAATCAGCACACACTCATTTCTTTTGGTTCCCCAGCAACTAGGGACAGTTTAAATCCATAAGAGATGTATTGTGAGCTTCCTGCTTTTCCCATAACACTTCAAGCCCTGGTGTCTCTTGGACACTGACCGGTTCCCAATCTTGTCTTTCCAAGGTGAAGCAGGCACAAGGATCTATGGGGTGTCAAAGTTCCCTTGGTTCCCTCTTTTGCCTGTATTCCTTGGTGAGCAGCACTTAGGAGGTTTGGGAAGGAGAATGAAGGAAGAAGATGAAAGCAGCCTGGGCAGAACAGAGTGCTCAGGGTCTAGGGGTGCACGCACGCCAACGGGAATGGAGGAGCTTGGATGCACAAAGTGGGGTGTGGTATTGGTTTCCAGAGTACTGGATTATTTGAAGCTGAGAGGAAGGTGATGAAGCTGAGGCAAGCCAAGGGGCCAGAGGGAAGCACAGGATGGCATAGGAAGACAGCCATCTCTAGGAAGCGTCACAGTGTTCCCAGGAGGACCAGGGTGACAAGAGCTGGAACCACAAAACAGCTATTCCCTCCCTGGGTCCCCTCTCCAAGGGGAGCATTCTTTCCCCAGGGGTTCAGAAGCTCATGTGAATGTATTAGCTCATAGATCCAGAGCTTGCATCCAGGCATTATCCTATTTAATCCTCATTATGACTCAGGGGGAAGTGTGAGTATTATCTCCCTCCATGGAGGAAACTGAGGCTTAGATAGAGTTGGCACGTTAGTGGGAAGGATGTTTCTGAGGTACTCTTTCCAGGGAGAGGTTTTCTTTCAGCCCTTTTCCATTCACACTTTCAGAGGCACCAGACTGATCCTAATCTGGGGTCTATGCTACATGCTTAGCCATTTCACAAACATAATAGACATTTCTTACGCTTTGTGGGTCTGTGTGCAGCTTCTGGGAAAGCGAATGTGAAGGCAAACCAATGCAGAAGCCTGGCAAGGAAGCCCTCGATTGGGCCAGGAGGAAGACGGTGGGCCAAGGGGACCACATATCAGCTCCAAGCCCACTCTGCTATATCCGTGAAATTTCCCTGGGAGACCACTGCTATTCACTCAAGGAGAGAAAGCAAATTCCACTCCGCATGGGACTGGCTAGGCTGCAGGTAGGGAGGAAGAAAGATAGGACAGCTTCTTTGCAGAATTCCCAAGACAGAATCCAGGGACAGCTCTCTACTGTCCAGCAAGCTGCTGGTTTTGAAACCATTAGCCTTTATAAGATTTAGCCTTCCTCTTGGATAGAGGGCCTGAGCTGGTTCAGTTTGATGACCTTCACAAGAAAAACAGAGCCCTTGAAAAATACTGACTTCAAAATCAAGAGTTTGTAACATGAAATAGAAATGAATAGGTCATGTTGCAATTCTAAAATGACACGTAAGCTTTTAGTTTTTTTTTTTTTTTTTTTTATCTGAGCCATGGGTAAAGAAATGGCTTGTCTCCATCCATGGGAGCAGGCATTCTTAGAGACTAGGTGGCTTTGTTCACACCAAGGAAAAGGATTAGTGTTTTGTATGATATCTGTTGGATTCATTTTTTTATACATATGGAAGCCCAGATCATGAACAGCAGGGTTCCAACACATGAGAAGTCCCAAGCTGGTTTCCACAGAAATGCTCTGTTAACCCACTGAGGTTGATTGTGGGCAAGAGCAGGCAGGGGGGATCTGACAGGCCACTGCCTTCTGCTTCGTTGGAGGGAATTATCTACTGGCTAATTAATTTCTTTACAAGAAACCATTGCTTCGTTCTTAAGTCTTTAGCAGATCTTCAACCTGAAATAACTCCTAGAGTTCTGGAGGCTTCCCTGACTGAACTTTCTTGCCGCTGCCCCCATGGTTTACCAAAACAATGAATGCAAGAAGTCCAGTGAGGAATTCACCAAGTACCAACGGGTCCTCTTCCATTCAGTGCCTGTCTGTCTGAGTGTTCTCTTGATGCAACTGACCCATGGTACAAGACAGGAGAGCTGAAGTCTGGTTTGCACCAACATCCCAGCTGAGTTAGGTTAGGGTGGAAAAGTTTCGCTTTTTTCCCTGCCATAAAGTGGAGCATGCATAGGTGTGCTCAAGCTTGTGGTGGAACACTGTAAATTATGGGGTGCTGTGCAAGAAGCAAACCAGGATGACTACCATTGTTTACGGAACAGCTCCCCAGCACAGAGACTCTAAGAATCACATCCATGATCTCCAGTCTTGACAACGGAGAACAAAGGGAATCATGGCTAAGAAAGGCTAAGAGAAAAATCTGTGGACATGCTAATCCTCCACTCTATGAAGCAAGAACTTAAATAGTTTGCGGGGTGGGGTGGGGGGAAGGTGGCGGTGGGTGGGGAGGGTGTCTGTTTGGGAGGATGGAGTAAGAAAATCCTTATATTCACTTTTGCAATTTCTCATTTTCATGGACAACCCATTAAAGAGATGAGGATTATCTGACAATTGATTGTGATTTAAAATTATCAAGGGTTTATTGAGTGCTTCTTGTGTGTGACCCAGAAGCAAAACACATATGTTTCACTGAGTTTCTACAGAAACCAGACACCAAGCAGCTGTGAGAACATTGTGGGCTTCCTTTGTCATTGTAGAGAGGTTTTTTTTTCCTTTGTTATCTTCTGGAGGGGAAATCCATGTCCACATATGGTATTTGTAAGGGCTTCCTGTAGAATAAGCTTGTAAGGCTAGTGTAATTGGAGGCCCCATTTCCTGCATGTAAATCCTTCCCTTCTCCCCATTTGCCAACCCCCAGAGCACACCACAAGCCTGTCTGCCATCCCAGGGAAGATTCTGTCATGTGCCCTTCAATTTGTCACTCACATGGTGTCTTAGAGGCCAGCAGCAGCCTCTTCCTCTGAGAAGACGCCCCCAGAAACCATAGCAACCTCCTCAGCACCTGGAGCCCACATCAGCCCAGGATAATCCAAACCATTTCTTTTAATTGCATACTGACGGATATGATTAATGATCATTATTTTGCCCTGTCATTCATTGAGCCTACCATTGAATCTCTGAAACAGTTTTGAATTTATCTGTCTTCACTAAACAAAGCACCCAGGGCTTCACCCAAGGGTCTTTGTGCATGCTCTCTCCTCTGTCTGCAATGCCTGTTGTCTTGGTATGGTGTTCATCTCTTCCTCAGGTCCAGGTTCAAACACCAAGTTCCCCGCTGAACACACTGCTGAAAATGCCCCATCCTGTTTCGGTTATTCCCTGTTATATCACCTTGATTATTTTTTCAATGCATTTTAATAAACTTTAATGCATTACAGTAACCAATTAACTTAGTTACCAACAATTCCTTTCCTCCACTAACTGTAAAGTAAGAACAGAAGCTTGGCAGTGTTCACAGTAGGTGCTCATTAAATGCTTGTGAGTATGCATGAGTGTGCTATGGCACATATATGGAGGCAAGAAGACAACAGTGAGTCAGTTTGAGGCAGTTTAGGGGGACTAGACCCCCAAAAGTAAAAAGAAAAAGGCAGGAAGGTGCTTGTCTTTAGTCTCCACTTTGCTAGAGTTGACTTCTTATCTCTTGCCTTACCTGTTCTTCCACCAGAGCCTCCTGCATTGGGGTTGGTCAGTGTCATGGACCAATCAGCTCTCTCTCTGGCTCACCTGAGCCAGAAGGTATAACTACCTGGGGAGGGCTTGCACACATTCACAAGAGGCTAGCACCCAGATCCGATTCTGTTGCTTCTCATTTTTGAGTACCCTCATATTCCTGGGGCAAAATACAAGTCGTAGAGTGGTAAACCATCCTTCCTCTTAGCATTTTCTGGCATCTGCTGGGAAAGGGACCGATTTGCAAGTGACAGATACAGTCTAGGTTGGGTTTTGGCAATATTCACCCCTCAATAACTTTTCCCAGTAGCAGTGACACAAATATTAGAAAGTTCACACATTGGTCTGATGCCGGAGCTCCTTTTGTCAATCCCTGGCCACTGACCACCCATCTAACAGGAAATCCCAGCGTTCACGGCAGCATCAAAGGTCCTCCTTCCTTTCGAATTAGTTTAGTGTTGGGGTCAGCAGGTAGCACATTTTACTTCCACCCCCTTTCTTCCCTCCCCTTTTCTTGTATGGTACTGGAGATGGAACCCAGGGGGCCCAGCCCTCACCTACACTAGACATGTGCTTCACCACAAGCTACACCCCCAACGTCTGCCAATTGCAGTTTTAAATTGCTGCTTTTGCTTATAAAAGAAATACGCAGCTATTTTTAGAAAACTGTAACGCATGAAGTTTCAGAAAATAAAAATCTCCTATAATTCTCCCACTTATAATAAGACAATGACGTTAACCTTTGAAGTCATTTTTCAAGTATTTCCCCCCAAATTTGAGGGTGTAGTTCTTTGTATGGGTCACTTGCTGGGAAGATGTTAACTCCTCAATAATAGTCATTTGCCTGACTCTAGGTCAATGCTGACCTTTCTTGTTATCTACACTGCAAGATTTACACACACTCACTTCCTTTCGAGCACAGAGCTATTTTAATGCTTGCCCATTACTCAAGGGTCAATTGTGTACTATCTCCTGTCACGTGACCATGCACCTCTGATGATGCTTTTTGCACAGATCTGCTTTCTATTCCTTTAATCAATAATGTATTAAAAAAAGCCTTCTCTGAGTGCATAAAATAAATGACCATGCCAATATATCCTCTCATTTAGGAGGATTGATTAAAGGAAAAGTGTAAGATGTAAAAGAGGAAGGGAAACATAACCTTTTTTTTAAAAAAAAAAACAACACATGTCACTAAGTAAAAATGTAGAAAACCATTACCCTTGTGGTTCTGAAATGCCCCTGGTGGGGGACTGGTAGTGAACTAAGAAAAGGACTCTTCTTTTCCTTTTTTTTTTTTAAAAGATAAATTTTGACTTGGAGACAAAAAAATTCATCTTATAGAAAAAGCATGAACATTCCTAGTTCAAAGATCTAAATTATGAAATGCAATGCTCCAAAATATGAAAAGATTTTAAATGCCAAGATGGAAATTCCACACCAGGCCTAATGTGACATCATCCTGTGACTTTATCATGTGACAGGCTGCAGTCAAAACACGTGAGCACTAAGACCCTGCACAAAATTACCTTCAAGTGACACATATAAGGTGTGTCATAAATTTTGTGTTAAGATTTGGCTCTCATCTTCAAGATATCTAATTACATATGGAAATAGTTCAAAATCCAAAATAATCCCAAATCCAAACACTTCTGGTCTCAAGCATTCTGGATAAGAGGTACTGAACACACCTCCACTCCTGGGGGGTGGGGTGGGGTGGAAATAGTTGTTCTGAAAACACCATAATTGCAGATACTATTTTAGGGAGTGGTTGAACCACATTGATGCTCACTTTTTCCTCATAAAAGGCAGTTCCCTGGTACCAACAGCAGGTCTGATAAAGCCAGTTTGTGGCCTTGACCACTTAATATACTAGAAGTTCTGAAACATTAGACAGAACTCAAAAGTTGTTTTGCAAAGCCTTCTATCCAAAACAGAAAATTTTCTTATCATCAGTGATCTAGCACAAGTAACGTAGGGTTAGAAAAATCCTCCTAAAATATGGCACCTGAAGTAATGATTTATTTAATAAGTGTGGTCCCATTTTGATGGTCCCCAGGAGCTCAGAGAAAAGTCTTTACCAGGATTGGGCTGAGGATTATTCTAGGAATAAATTAATTGGGAAAAGGCTCCTCTGCCAATTTGTACCACCGTGCTCCAACAAGGATTAAATATGAGTCATTTGAAGCCCATTAACCAAGGCCCTATTCAGGTACAAGAAACATTAGAGACAGAACGTCCTCATGGGTTTCCTTAGAAAACATCACTAGAATCTTGTGTCAGAACCAAGGATTTAAACTCAAGTTTAAGACACCAAATTAGGTATACTTTTTACTATTTCTTGTCACTTTGAAAAGCTTTTGGAAACCCCTAAATTGGAAGCATTATTAAGGCCCAGATTTCTCAATCAGTTGTCTTTTTTCCCCAACAAATCTACAGTCATGACCAGAGCCACATTCACGATTTTACAAGACCAGAAGGGGCAGAGGCACGGAAATAAGATGATGCTCTCTGGACCATTGCCTCCCTGCTATGGTGAGATCTTCTAATATATTACATTAGAAGAAGTGGACTTGATATTTACCCATCTTTTTTTTTTTTGCATTGTTTTACAAAGACTAAAAAAAAAAAGCTGAAAAAAAAACCCCACAAAAACACAAAGCCTACCGAGGCTTCGTGATTAGTGTGTGAAGAGTACTGCTAAGGAGGTCTTTGCACTTCACTAAAATAGGTTTAATGTTGTGCAGAGGGAGTAAAGATAATTGTGTGGATCTCCAGAGAATTTTTAGAGGACACTTTTCTTTTATAAAAATGATGTCTTGTGATGGGAATTGGAAGAGACAGACGGAGAAATGTGGAAGTAGCCAAGCCAGGGGATGCTTAAGGGGTAGAAAACCTTGTCAGTCCAAGGTACTGAACTGAAGGTGTTCAGGAGGGGTTTGAGAACATGGGTGCATGGGAAGTCAGCAATTGAGTTTCAGCTTTGCAAAGTGGTCATCAATGAACCTCTCACCCCTATAGGCCTCAGTTTCCCCTTCTACCTACTGAATGTTGGGAGACTCTCAGCTCCGATTTCTGATGATTGCTGGATTTCCAGGTCATTCTCAGTGTACTGTGACTCCCTAATTCTTTGAGTCTACCAGACTACAATCCACTGAGCTGGCTGCCTTTGCACTGCCCCAGGCCACCTCACCAGGCTTACATCCCATGGTCCATCATGTCTCCCCTTTTCACTCCCCACTGCATTCTTTCTCCAACACATCAACTGGTAAAGTTCCCAGTCTTTGCTGGACACAGAGCTCAGTCAGTTTTGCCCCACAGAAGGAGTGCCCAGTGAGCACAGGCTCTGGGGCCAGGCTAAGCTAGAATCCAGACCATCACTGCAGCCATCTTGCTTCTCTCCTGCCTTCTCCTAGCTATCTGATTCATGTCTCACACCTCTCTTCTCTCCTCCAATTTGTTTCCTCATTCTCAGAAGACAACCTTGCTTCTTATTTCACTTACCAGAACAGAGGATCAATGTTCTATAAGGATCTATAATGCCCCTCCCCCTCCCACAGACACACCTGCACGACTATGCTCCTAAACTTGACCTCTCTTCTCTTGCAGTGAACAATCTGTATCTGTCCCCTTCACATGAGCATGGTCTGCTGTCTTTCCTGCCCTCTCTGAAGGACTTGAACATTTTATGTGTCTTTTTGTCTGGAACACCATCGATTGCCTTCTTTCCCTTATGAGAGCAATGTCATCCAGAATATAAACATGATAAAACAACTGCCATATTTAGGAAACAAACAATGAAAGTGAAATAAAGCCTGCTCCTTGCCTCTGTATCACCTCTCCAGGCAGAACCCCATCTTTCTGGTTTCCTTCATAGGCAACTTGGAAGTGTTTTCTGTCCTTATTTACTTATTGCTTCTCTTCTTTTTCATGCTTGTGTGTGTGTATGTAAGGTGGTGTTTTGTGGGGGGGGCGTGGTATGATATGTGTGGTATGTTGTGTGTGGTGTGGTATATACACATGTATATTCCACGTGATACCCCACATGCTTGCCCGCGGCATACGGTGGCCAGAGAGGAGCTTCAGTGTTGGTCTATGGTTTCCACCTGGTCTTGTTTTGATGTGGAGTCTTACTGATCCTGGAGTGTCCTGTTTTTTCACAGGTCCTGAAGGTTCCCCTCTGCTCCCCTGCAGGCCTAGGGTTGTAGGCATGCATGGCTACACCTAGCTGTTTATGTCGGTTCTGGAGATTCGAACTCAGGGGCTCTCAGGCCCCTGGCACAGGAGGCACACTTAACCAGTGAGCCATCTCCCCAGCTCTCTATTCCTTCTTCTAACCATTCTCAAACCATTACTGAAAGTACATTGTCCAAGCCACGAGCAAGGCAGCGTCCTGCGTGCCCAGTGCAGCATTCTCGTCAGTCCTAATTGTATGTGACCTCTGTCTTAGTTGGCTGTGGCTGCAGTAACAAATTGCCATGAACTTGAGAGCTTCAAATAGTGGAAATAAATTGTCTGGTTGTTCTGGAGATGAGAAGTCTGAAATCAGTTTCACTGAGCTGAGGTAAAGCTTCCAGGGGCCCCATGCTTTCTAGATGCCCTGGGGAAAAATAAATCTCTTGCCTCTTCTAGCATCGAATGGCTGCCAGCATCCCATGACTTATGGCCTCCTCATCCCAACTTCTATTTCTGAGGTCACAATACCCTTTTCTTTTTGATGTGCCGCCTCCCTCTTCCTCTTATAAAGATGTTTATTATTGGACTTAGGGCTCATCAGGATTAGCCAAGGCAACTGTTCCATGTCGAGTCTTAATCGCTTCTGAAGACATTTTCTCCTTTACAGGAAACATTTATGGATTCCGGGGATTGGGATATGATATCTTTGGGACCACTAGTGAATCCCCTGAAATTTCACAGTGGTTTTCTTCCTTTCCTCAAATGCTTCGTTCCCCTGACCTCAGCAATACCTCCCCTTCTTGAGTCTTCCTCCAGCCACGAGTCTACTTTCTGTTTTTATGATTTTGAAAACAGGTTTCCTCATGTAAGTGGAGTCATAAACTATTTGCCTTCCACAACTGGCTTATCTCATGTAGCATAATGTCCTCAGGGTTCATCCACGTTGCAGCTTGTGACAGGATTTCCTTTTGGAGGGGGCAAAGTAAATACCTGAACCATGTGTTATCCATTCATCCTGTGATGGACAGCAGGTGTTGTCACTCCTGCTCTTGTGACTAATGCTGCAATGACCGTGAGTGTACAAGTATCCTCTAGCAATTCTTCTGGATATATGCCCAGAAGTGGTATATATGTTTCTGGATCATATCATTATAATTTGTTTTTTGAGACTGGATATCACTGTGTTGCCTAGGTTAGTTTTGAACTTGTGGGCTCTGGGTTAGCCTACTGACTCAGCCTCTTAAGTTGGGACTATAGGCATGTGCCACTGCACTCAGCTTATTTTAAATTTGTTGAAGGACTGTTTTTCCATAATAGCTGTATCATGCTGCATTCCCACCCACAGTGGACAAGGCTAATTTCCCCACATCTTTGCCAGTCCTTGCTATTTTCAGTCTTCTTGGACTCTTGTCTTACTGTCCCGCCAGGTCCTTCTTAGGTCTCCCTTCTCTGTTTTGCTCACCTCCCCCGTCGCAGGTGTGTTAGCTCTTTCCTTTGTGTTCACATTCACTCCTCTAGTGACCGCACTCCTACACTCATTCCCATGGTCATTCCTACCATCACTTGCCTCAGAGTTCCCAAGTTTATGCCCCCAGTGCCCATCTTGCCTCTGACCTCTGACCCCATGCACAATCACTTGCTGCCCTCTCTACATGAGCAGGCGTCTCCCACTTGCTGCAACCCAAACCTAGCTCTTGAATTCCTCCTCCTAACCAGCTGTTCCTATAGTCTTTCCCACAGCTGTCCACCATGGCTCCACTCTTCTGGCTCAAATTAAAACCCTCTGTGCATCTTGTTGCAATTGCTTTTTCATCTCCATTATCCCACCAAATCCTAGAACTCTTCTTCCAAAATATACCCAGAATCCAGCCCCTTCTCCTCACTTCTGCCACCCCCCTCCCATGCCTATCTACCTTTGTTTCTTGCTTGGGTATTTTAACAGCATGTTGTACTCTCTGACATTGCCCTTGCCGTGTCTAGGCCCCTCTTTTGACAGCAAACAGAGGGTTTTATTTTGTAAAAGACATGTAGTTAGCACAGTTCAGGAGTCCCAGCTCTCGGGAAGTGGTGATCAGAGGCTCTCTAGCTTAAGGCCTCCCTGGGCAACTTAGTGAGACCCTTTATTAAAAAAAAAATTTTTAAGGGGAGCTGTGTACATAGACGTAGCAGAGATAGGGCATTTGCATAACGTGTGTGAGGCCCTAGGCTCAACTACCAGTATCACAAAAAAGAAAGCAAAAAGCTATGTTGGAATGATGTTGGTCTGTTCACCACTCTGGTGACATCTCACCTTGCTCACAGGCCAGTGTAAGTCTTTCCAGTGGTCTTCAGCCTCTGAATGGTTAGGTACCTGGCTTCTCTAATTAGCCAGTCCCTTCTTGTTTCCTCCAGTACAGAGGCAGTGTTAACTTGTTTCCTGAACACAGTAGGCATGATTCTGTCTCAGGACTTTTGCACCTCCTGATCCCTCTCTTTGGAATGTTTTTCTGATCACTTTAGTCAGGTATGGCCTTCTTCACTGGCCTGAGGTCTAAGAGTTCCTTTCTTTCCCGTAGCTCACGTCTTCTTGTTCTACCCTGTGTTCTTATCATTTCCATTACCTCTTGTGCTCACTGAAACATCAGCTTTGTGAGAGCAGAGGACTAGCCTTTTGGTTACTTCTGAATTCCAGGTATCTAGAATAGAGCCTGGCTCTGGTAGAATGGGTAAATAACTCCTATAAATACAATAACTACTCATAGTCTACTTATATTCTGAGTGAGTGACTGACTGACTGAATGAATAAAGCACCAATAATGCCTTTTTCCAAGAGTCGTTTCTCAGTGAGGAGGTTGGCTTCTGTTGACCACATGGGGATGGGTCTTCAGAAGTCTAGTTATTTGGAACATTATTGACAACAACAAGAAGCAATCAGTACACTGGAAGTTAGCCCTCTAGTGCTTCCCGTTGGTCTCGAAGCATTGCTGTGACCGACAGGCTTGGAGATTGGCTTTATGTGCTACTCATTGGTTCCATTTACATTTTACCTCATCAATATAGAAAGGTAAGTATCACAGAAACACCTCTGAGACAAACCAGAACCAGATTTTGCAGTTGAAGAAACAACAGAGAGATCAGGTAACCAAGGTCAAAGACAGTGACCAGAAGCTGTTTCTCACTGCCCGAGAACTAGAATTCGCACTAGAAAACCCTAGAAAATAGAATCTTTCTCAGGCAAGGTCTGGCTCGCAAACATGAGTAGTTTCCTCTATAAAGAAGGGCCAAGGACAGAGCTCACATCCGGCATCATTTTGCTTATGGTGGGTATGAATCAGTCAGGCTCATAGTTAATGTGTCTTCTTAAGAGCAAAGCAGGATGGGGCTGGACAATAAGCTGACTCTGCCAAGAGGACGAGAGTGCTCTGACCATATTTATACAGTGCATTCACCAAAGATACCACAGGAAGCTCTTACAAAAGAACAGAAAACCAATTCCTGCCTGGCTGAAACATCTTTCACTTGGCTGCTAGTGTCACACCAGGTTGTATACGTGGAGGTTAAGATGAATGCATGCTACACAGAGAGCGGTGGGAAGGGGGAAGGTTCTGTATGGAAGGAGATTCTAGAATGTCTCTAGACAGATGCTTTTATTGCCAGGGAGTTTGGAATGAAGATGAGGTGTTTCTTTGGACTGACAAACGCAGATAATGTCATCTTAGCAAACAGCTTCCCACAGGCACAGAATTGCCCATAAAATGTTCATTTGTCTGTGAAACTAGCATCAGAGCACCCAGCACCAGTGATGATGGCCAGCCTCTTTGCTCCTCGCCACCCTAAGATCCTTCTTGTTTTCCACCCTACCAAGCAGGGAAGGGGCAAGGAATTCCTGCAGTAAATGGGTTCATTCTTATCTATCCTCTGACTACCCTCATGGTAACTGAGGCAAGACTGAGTAAGGAGAGGTGGGCACTGATTATAGTTTGAATCCTTACAAGTCACTGGCCCCACCCACCTTCAGTCACTTGAGGCTGTGGGCACATAGGCTTATGTTGGAGATTAATGCCTCATGTTCTTCACCTCTTGCCTTGCTCAAAGGAGCAAATTGTGCCGCAGCTGCTAGTGGATACTGTAATTTATGGAGACTCATATTCAGAAGCTCTACGTGTCCTGAAAGGCTGCTAAGTGATTGCTGCTTCAGAGCATCCTCCCAGACCCTCCCCAGCTGCGGTGAATGCTCCATGAGTCATGCCGGTATGAGCTGCATCCGTCACTGGCAGACAGCAATCGGGTGATCAGAAATGGTTGGTGGCCCCATTACAGCAGCTCTTTAAAACAGCAAGAACATCCAGAATTGAGTATATTTGTTAACCTACACTGATCTCATTCTCCGATGGAGATTGTGTTTGTATTTTTCAGGCTGCAGCGAGAGAGCTGGGGCCCATATAACCCTACCAACAGACCGTAGGCAGATAGCTGAGATTCTGGCAAGAGAGGAGCCACCACAGTCATACCGTAGTATGGAACCCAGAGAATGATGGGATGGACAAGGGACCCACAGCCACAGATTCAATCAACACAGGATAAGCCAATGAGACCAAAACCAACGATTTTCAACACAAAGACCCCTAAACTCACAACATTAAAGCAGCCTTAATACTCATCCACCACGACTCAGGGAACTGAGTGGAAGAGGGGGCGGAAAGAATGTGAGAGCCGTGGTGGGGGAGATTATCCAGAGGCATGGCCAGGAGAACCTGGCTGAATACTAGGCTATCCATGGTCCCCTGTCACAAGGACTGATCCAGAGGACCCATGGAGGAGGTTATCCAGCAGATTGGGGATGGGGGGAGCATCAGGGAATTGGGGATAACAACACATTGTTTGCCCACTAGATAATGTAACTCATTATGGACAATAAATAAAAAAAAGAAAAAAGAAATAAATAAAATAAAATAGCAAGGACCCTGTAGCTCAGCCAGCTTCTTGCTGGGTGTGTGATGGAGGTGACTTTTTCAGTCACAAGGCAAATGAGCCCAGTTCCTTTTGCAGAGGTCTAACTAATACTTTAACATTACTGAGTTATTTTCTGAATTCCAATTTGTGCACATATTTAGGACATATACATAGAGATGTGGTCCTAAAACCCTAATGTCGGTACTACAACTTGCTTATAAAATTCTCATTTCTGAGACAGGCACATAGACAATTGACAGGACAAATTATCTAATAAGTCTTCACAAATTCCTGAAGTTATGGTTTGGTGAGATCAAAGCAAGCCAATATTTATAACAGGCTCTAATTTTGTTTATACCAGGAGCTGGGACTGTTCAGAGACTGGAGTGGGGCAGCACCCAACAGAGATTTCTTCCTGGTGTGTTTCCAAACAGAAACATCCCCTGAGGATTTATAGGCAGGTAATGATTGATGGGAGAGGGACAGATGCCCATGTTCCTGGAAACAAACCCCTTGCTCATGTTCCTGTAAGCGGCCCTAATGACACTCTTTGGGTCACACAGAAAGCTGAGTGTAGAAGGGGCAAGCCAGAAGAGGAAGTGGATCAACAGGGGTGGCAGGGGACAAAAGAAGGCAAGGAGAGGTGAATATGGTTGAATACCCGATGAAACACATTTATATATAATTAATATACACTAACATAAACATTAAAAAGGAAAAATCTTTAAGAAGATGATTTCAAGGTGGTGTGGTGAATAGTAAGGTGGAGGGAGCCAAGGGACAGTGGAAGGCTGAGGAGGAAAGGACACCCAGGTCCTTGTTGTTTTTTTTTTCTACCAGAGACAAAGAAAAAAAAATCAGCAAATACAGTTCAATGGAAAGATTAGCAAAACAGTATTTTAACTGTGTTGTCCTATTCAAATTAAGCTAGTATTGGTTTTAGCTTTCTCTATAGGTATCATTCTATTGTAACTTGAGGATCAAAATGTATAAATATTTCAATCTCATAATGTTTGTATACACCCACAGAAATATAAGTGAAAAATTGCCTTTTAATTGGTTTTGAGAAAAGAAGGAAACAGTTATAAAAAAGCAATTCAATGGGCTATAAACATCTAAAAACGTGTTTTACCTCCTTAGCAATCAGGAAAATGCAAATTAAAACTACTCTGAGATTCCAACTCACTCCTGTCAGATTGGCTACCATCAAGAAAACAAATGACAATAAATGCTGGTGAGGATGCGGAGAAAGAGAAACACTTCTACACTGCTGGTGGGAATGTGAACTGATACAGCCACGGAGGAAAGCAGTGTGGAGGTTCCTGAGACAGCTGAAAATAGATTTACCATATGACCCAGCTCTACCACTCCTTGGCATATATCCTAACGACTCTACCCTAGAGATACTTGCTCGCCTGTTTATTACAGCTATATTTACAATAGCTAAGAAATGGAATCAACTAGATGTCCCTCAACTGATGAGTGGATAATGAAGGTGTGGTTTATTTATACAATGGAGTACTATTCAGCTGTAAAGAAAAGTGAAATTTTCAGGGAAATGGATGGATCTGGAAAGGATCATACTAAGTGAGGTAACTCAGGCCCAGAAAACCAAACACCGCATATGTTCTCTCTCATATAATAGCACAGCCAGTAGGCATAGATTGTTACTAGAAAAACTCAAGTGCCAGGGATGGGGTACCTTCCAATGAGTTGTTGGCCAGGGAGGTTCCTGAGGTCCCCAAAACATTACAAGCCATTGCCAAAGCTCTTGGTTGCTTACCAGAATGAGATGGTAAGACCCTATTGCTGAAGACCACTTATGCTTAGGCTGCAGGTTACTGGGAAATCAAGCTGGAGCTGAGCTGGAAACCACCTCCCTGTTAACCAGATGACAGAAATCTGGGAAAAGCTATGGCTGCATGAAGCCCTATGGGAGAGAGAAGCCATCAATGGTGGTGAACAACAGTGGACCTTGCAAACCTTAAGATGGTCCAGCCAAGCCAAATGGGGCAATAGTGGCACATCTTTTGTGGTGGAAACCAGTTGCTCTCTAATTGGACTAAAGGCCTACTCCACAGGAGGGAATACATGTCTTATACTGAAGACCTAGTAAAAACCCTATAGTGGGGGAGGTCATGAGCCCTAGGGGAGTAATATCTGCTGTCTTCTGGCTAATTGTAATATTATGCCAACCAAACTGCCTTACAAGTATCTTTTAAAAAAAGCATACCCAAAGACTAATGCTAATCTCACTCTTGGCTTGAGAAACTTCTCTTTTTCAGATGGTGGTGACCACTGGGATAATGCAAAAGACACCATAGTGCTGATAAGAAATGACAGTGGAGTGTTCAGCATTGGGACATCTCTATCACGCTTCCTGAGGCTCAGGGTCCATTGCAGAAGAGGTAGCAGAAAGATTGTAAGAGCCAAAGGAAGGTTAGGACTGCTTACAATGCAAACTTCCAGACACAAAATGGCCTTGATATTCATGACTTCACAGTGCCTGATAATACCTACACATAATGGCAGGGAAAAATGACACTGAAACAAAACAGAGACTCATTGAGAAGGGGAAGAGATATGAGGGAGGGTAGGAAAGGGGAGGGAATCATAATGGTTTATGGTCTATAATTATGGAAGTTATCAATAAAAAGTTAAAAACAAAACAAAAAACATTCAAGTGAAGAAAATAAATGAGGAAGATATAAATATACCTAGGTATAAGGAAACACTTTGGGGTCAATAAATATCATACATATGATATTTTATTTAAAAATTCATATCTAAAATCTACTACTTTTCTTTGCTCTTTGCTCTTTATGGCTTCTGTTTAGATAAACTTAATGTGCCTTTGTGAAACTGTTAAAAGGAAACAATGCCACAACGCTGACTTCAGGAGATTTATAAGTCAGGAAAATGACAGCATCAGGTTGAAGACACACTACAGACAATCTTCACAAAAATGGGATCTGTCAAACACACTTCTCAACGCCTTCAGACCTCAGTGTGTTTCTAATCTTTCACTTAGATAAATGAAATCAAAACACAGCTGGTCATGTGCTTGCAGACTCCTCAGGCCCACTCCATCTACACCTCGCCAAATGTATTTGATACTTCAATGCCAAGCCTTGAACAAGTGCTTCTGAGTGGCAAGCTCCAAAGAGAGTGCCCTTAAGTGTCAAGGAGCAAGTGGTCTTCTTGTCTTCCATATTTTTCACCCTTCATCTTCAGCGGCTATGCCATGGACCAGGAGGAGGTGTAGACTCCATGCAGGTCTACAGCCATAGCCCCTCCACTGGTGAACTCACTGCATTTGCAGGCTCAGTCTTGTTCAGTGTAAAATGGGAGTGTTGGACTGGGTGAATGGCTCAGTGAGCAAAAGCTCTTGCCATGCAAGCACGAGGGCCTGAGCGGGCCTGAGTTTGATTCCTAGCACCCATGTAGAAATCTGGACGTGACCACAGTGCCTGTGACCCCAGTACTGTGGGGAGCTGAGATTGGAGGATCACTGGGACTTGCTGGCTAATAATAGCGGCTGTATGTAGGTCTTTAGTGGGAGACTCTGTCTCAAAGAAAGATGAGTGATGCAGTGAAATAGCTAAGTTAAGGGCATCCTGTCCTGGAATGTACTAGCCCTGACTCCATTTGGTGCCTGCGCAGACGCTTTTCAGCTGTTAACTCCCCTTACCCACCCCCTCTCTGGATGGCCATGTGTGCATCGACATCGTTCAGGCTTCCTATGACCCCAAGCATGAAGGTGAAAAATGGGAAATTTGTTTACAAACCACCTGCTGAGAGGTTTAGGGGAAAGAAAGGTTATGGTCATGGTTTTCATCTTTAGTTATGAGTCTGTTAAGACTGGGTTTCTGTAATAGATGTCTCTCATGTTATATATGGCTTGGTCTGGTCTGATCTGTGCCACAGAATTTTCTTTGTTTCCCCAGTGACTTTTTAACCCTTCAAAGATAGCTCCAGGATGAGTGGGTGTAATACCAGCAATTCCAAAAATGTCTGGCACTGATGTTAGTATGAATTTACTGTTTTTTTAACTTTAAAATTGTCATATTCCCAAATTTTCTTCACTGAGAGATATTTCAGATGTGAGCCCCTCTCAGTTGAGGGCTTTATAAAAATTGGCTTGAAAAGTGTGGTGATCTGTAATTCTCTCTCGTGGACTATAACAGCATGAGGAAACCTGACATCTTCCCCTGGCCTCCACCTGCATGGACACAGGCTGCATGTATATACACATGCACATATACACATCACACAATGCATAGTGCTATGCCCACAAGAAATAAAAAATGGAAGTCTTAATGTACTTTGGGTCTCTGTACACATAGGAAAGATGGTTCATCCATGGTGCTTAGAGTAGAGCCCTGTACACAGTACACAGCTAACAATTCTGTCTACTGGATGGTGATCATGAGAGAGGAACCTGCAGACAGCACTGCACGGCCCATTGGAATCCAAGTGTTTGCCTTCAGTAATCTATATCTTTGGTAGATCCTTGCTTTAGTACTCACTAGGCCTCTCCTGTCCTGGGAGTCCCCTTGGAGTTTAGGATAACTCTTTCCCACAGTCTTTGCCATCCACAGCAATGTAGGCGGGTGGACTGTTCCTCTGCAAAGCTCATTTACTGTGCTGAGAGCAGTCTTGCTCTCACAAGACTCCCTGATTCTCTTCCTCTGCCTTGACCTGGGTACCCTCAGATGCCAGTGTCTGTCCCTGAGCTAATGCAGACAGACTGCATCTTCCTCAGACTTAGATTTCAAAATGACCTTTCCCCATGCCATTCCTTGCCCATCCATCAACGGACAGCTAGAATGAACTAAAATTATGGCCATCTTCCACTTACTGCAACCAACTCAGAACAGGGTTGAGGAATAGGTGGCACCCCAGAACTTTTTGTTAACTTTTTAAAAAGTTTTTATTGAAAATGCCCATAAGTATAGATACTCTATCATGATAATAACTCCCTCCCACCATCCCCACTTTGCCCCTCCCCAACCTCCCCACTACTGACTCCCTTCTTCTTTCCAAATAGTCTCTCTTCTATTTTGATGTCATTGTTTTTTCCTTCCTATTATGCAGGTTTTTGTTTTCTTGAGGCATGATCTCACTCAGGTCCAGGTTGACCTGGTACTCACCCTCTAGCCAACCATGCCCAACTTTTCATAACTTTTTTGCTTATGTGTTTGTAGTGTGTATGTGTTTGTGTGTGCATGTGTGCATGTATGTGTGCGTGTGTGTGTTCACATGCACATGTGAGGTCAGAGGTCAATGTTGGGTATCTTCTTCGAGATAAGGCTCTCACTAAACCTAGAGCTCACCAATTTAACTAGACTAGCTAGCCAGTGAACCTCAGGGATTCTACGTGTCTACCTTCCCAGCTCCAGGATTACAGGCACACATTACTGCCTAGCATTTATGTGGGGTGCCGGGCATCCTAACTGGAGCCCTCATGCTTATGCAGCAGGTACTTTGCTGACTGAGCCACCTCCCCAGCCTTTTTGTTCTGAGACAAGGTCTTGCTATGTAGCCAGGGCTATGAATTCATCGTGTATCACAGGCTGACCTTGAACTTATGGCAATCCTCCTGTCTCATTATCTTAAAGGCCTGGGTTGCATATATGTACCACCATGGCCTATCGGTGCATGTCATATTCATTCAGGCCATCATTTACATTGTGTCATTTTGACTTGATAGCCATCCTATGATGTCTACATGCAAGTATAATCATTCTTATGTTCAGATTAGAAACTGGATCTTAAATAAATTTGCTTATTTATTCTCACAATCCACAAAACTGTTAAGTGACTTTGGTTAGGAACCCAAAGCCTCTGGTGTGGTCTATGAAGCCAATCACTGACTATCCTTTAGATAATAAAAATAATTCATACTAAAATGTGAATGATCAATAGCTTTCACATATGGAGAGACTCCTGTGTCTAAATTGATGAATGGGTTTATAATTACAAGATGAAGGTGAGGACAGGGTGTGTGCTGTAGGTCTTCCTGAGCACAACATCTTTCTGATTTTTATTGCTCATTTCTGCTGAGCCCAAACAGAGTCCAAAAGTATCTGCTTGAGTTGAGTGGAAAGAGAAGGGAAGAACCTACATCTCCCTAGAATCTGTGAACTGGTTCTCTCACAAGCAAGAATTGTGTTCCATCTTTACGTGAATTTCATATGCTTCTTGCCTTTTAGTTCATGTTTACTTGAAAATTAAAAAAATATTATATATATATATATATATACACACACACAATAAAGTGAAACTTTTACCATGTTAGTTTAGGTACATGGTGGCAATGGCCCAGTTTCAGGTGTTAAGGTGGAATGAAATCTGTTTAAAGTTTGCTAGACAAATGCCTTTTCATTTAAATGGAAATCAAATGTGCAAAGAGAAGGGGGAAACGCAAATGTGTCTGTACAGATTTGTGTCCCATGGGGCGAAGCAAAATGAATCATTCTGTTTCCCAGTGCCAAATGGTGTGCTGTGACTATAAAGTCCTCCTTCCCTCCACAGTTCAGAGTCAGACCTCACATTTTGGAAGCCATCCTAAGACCCAGGGCCAGTGGGAATGCTGTGGGAATGGCCCCTCAGAGGAAATGCGACCTGCTGGCTTATGACAGCAGCACTTCGCTAACAAACGACAGATGGAAACCCCAGACAGAGAACAAACAATACTTATTTAATGCCTATTAGTTCCTCTGTTCAGCTGGTACATTCAATAAGGGTAATTTATGACAAATAAACCCACCCTGTCCATAGGAAAGCATCAAGAAAGAGCAACTCGCTTTAAAAACACAAATTTATGTTGGTTGTTTACAGATGGAGCTTCTGGGGTTGTTCTGAGTAACTCTTTTGCCAAGTGTCCACATGGCAGCCTGCCTGTCACTGCTGTCCTCACCCACCCTGCAGCTGGGCAGTGAGTGGTGATCATCTCTGATGGTCTGCTGAGACCCCTTCCCCTGCTCAGGAAGCACACACCGTGAAAGAGGCCTTTATGAGCAGGAGGTCCTTATTTCTCCAGCAGACTCCGACATAAAGGCACTTTTGTTTCTTACTCTTTAGGAAAAACTGTGCTCTTTTTTGGAGTCATTTGGAGAGGGAGGGGATGCTAAAGAAAGAAGAGGCCCAGGGCAGGATGGCACAAGGAGGGCTAAGGCATTGTGGGAGGTGAGCTCTACTTTTCTAAGGTGTAAGTGGCTGCTAGGGAGTGGGGATGGGGTGTGGGGTCAGGGCTAAGAGGACTGGCTCCATTTCAAGGAGCACCCTAATGCTCCCAGAAAAAGCTCAGCCAACAAGGTTTTCTCTAAGTTCACCTAATTTCTTAATTTCATTCTTCTTCCTTTTGCCTAAAATGCCACATTTTTGTTTGCTAAGAATCACCAGTAAGCAGGGTCTAGTGACCCATGCCTGTAATCTTAGGACCTGGGAGGCTGAAACAGTTGGATTTCAAATTGGAGGCCAGCCTGGGCTACACGGTGAGACTCTGTCTCAAACAAACAATTTATAAACATTTTCAGGCAAGTCAAAGGTCACAAACATACATGTGCACACAGAGGCATATAGTAAAGTCTCATTGATTTATTCTTTACAAATTGAACATTTAATAATAATTTATCATCACATAAAAGAATCCAGGAGGTACTGTCTATGATGAAATGCTAAAGAGAATAGAATAAGGGAGAAATGAAAGGAATTGAGGCAAGTGATGCTGGTTAACATGAAACCTCACAAGGCTCATTGAAAGAGAATCTTGGGCTGGGGAGATGGCTGAGTGGGTAAAGCACTTACTGGACAAACATGAAGACATGAGTTCGGATCCCCAGTTCCCATGTGAAATACTAAAATAAGTTGCATGCTTCTGTAATTCCAGTGTACTGGGGAGGTGGAGGCAGGGAGATTCCTGAGGCTTCATGGCCAGTAGTCTAGATGACTTGATGAGCACTAGGTTCAGTGAGAGACCTTGTCTCAAAAAAATGAGGTGGAATGACTCAGGGAACTGAGCAGAAGAGGGGTCAGAAAGAGTGTAAGAGCCATGGTGTGGGAGAATGTCCAGAGACATTGCCCCCCCCCCAGCAACAACATACAAGGGGGGGACCTGACTGCTTCCTGTGCTATCCATAACCTCCTACCCCATGGATGGATCCAGTGTGCCCACCGAGGAGGATATACAGTGGATTGGGGACAGGGAGGAGGGAAATGGGGAAACCAATGTAATATTTACTAATACAATGTATCTACTTTTGGAGAAAAAAGATATCAATTTTAGAAAAATGAGGTGGAGAGCCATGAGGAGAACACTTGATGTTGACTTCTAAGAGTCTACTGAAGAAGTAGACATCTGTGCATATGCTTGAACATGCGTGCACACGCACGCACACACACACACATACTAACACACACTGGAATCTTTACGGGAGACAGAAGTCAGAAGTTAATGCTTAAACCTTTTTCTTTCTTTTTTTGGGAGAATATCCTAGGGTAGCCTCAAAATCACTATGAAGCCAAGGATGGTCTTGCACTTCTGATCCTCCTGCTTCCCCTTCAAGTGCTGGCATTATAGGTGTATGCCACCAGCCATCACTCTTGGATCATGCAGCACTGGGGATTGAACTCAAGGCTTCATGCATGCTAAGCAGGCACTCTACCAACGCAACAACATCCCAGCCCCAGTGCTTATATGTCTTTCTATGATTGTTTTTCATGGTTTGAAAAATCCTCCCCAAGTTAAATTCATGAGGTCTTGTCAAATTGCTTAAAAGAGCAAAAACTTAACCACCCTAAGAGCATCTACCTTCAGCATCTCTATGATGACTTTTATTTTTGTGGCTCTGTTCTCTTGGGTGAAGGTGTGAACACCATATAAAATCAATACTAGTTTATACACACCCTGTGCCCAGAGGTCCAATTACCTGCTTAGGTCCTCAGGAAGAAGACAGTCCCTACAGCATGAAATCAAGCATTCAGTGGTGTGGCCTCTTCTCAAGCCAAGAAAAAGTGTGCCTTCAAAACATGCTGGAAACAATAGGAGGTTCTGTAGGAACTGTGCAGCCTTCCTCCTCACACACCACTCATTTGTGTGTTTCCTTCCATGTCCTGACAATTCTTCCTTGTGGTGGCCTCCTTTCAGGGGACAGTGCTAGTAGAAGGACTGAGCTGATCAATGGATCCCACAAGAGTACATGGTAGCGCTAACATCATCCCCCTTCTTACTGTTTAGGAAGTGGTTTCACAGAAAGATTAAGAAGCCCACCCAGTCATGCAGTGAGCAGGGGGTTGAGCTGGGATTTGAACTCTTGCAGTCTTCCAGAATCTATGTGTTTTTCCCCCACTATATATCCAGCCTTTTAGGACTTTGAATCTATGAGGATCTCAGAGATGGCCTTATTGTAGCTCTCACAGTTTCCAGAATAAAGAATGAGACTTTATGGAGTTAAAGTTCCATAACTTATGAAACTAGTTATGGAGTTAGTTCACTCATTCAGAGGAAGACAGATGGCTCCCCGCAGAGTCTGCAGCAGAGCTGGGATTCCTTGAATCCTAATGAAATATGGAGAACTGTGTCTGTCCCTCCCTAATACAATCCCTAAACAGCCTGGCTTCCATGTGGAAACCAAAGGTTGCCATTTCTTGAGCCTATATAAATTTATCACCTCTTGGTTAAGACAGATTGACATTTGTGGTTATTAAAGGTAACACTGGGACATTTTTGCTATCTTCCTTCCACTGTCTATAGGCAGGATGGAAACTTAGAACTTCAAGAGACTTTATTTAAAGAGCTCAGATTCTATGTGGTTGTTTGAATGTAAAATGTCTCCACAGCCTCATGTGTTTGTGCTTAAGTTTCCTACTTAGTCCCCAGCTGGTGGAGCCTTTGGGAGGTGGAGCCTTGCTGGAGGAGGTGTGTCACTAGGAGAAAGACCTTGGGGTGTTATATCCCAGCCCCACTTGCCACACTTAATTTCTTTACTTCCTCCTTGCTGCTGAAAAGATGTGATGCTTGGCTGCCTGTTCATGCCATTCTTTCCCTGCTACAATGAAATTTCCCTTGAAACTGTAAGCTAGAAATAAACCATTTTATTCTATAACCTGTTATGTTGTTGTTATGTTGTTCCAGCAACATGAAGGGAACTGCTATACTATGTTCATCTGGATCTCTCAATTAGAATTCTATCCACAGTAAGTCATGCATCTTTCCTGCCCTTCAGAGCATGTCTGTGCCACAACGTGCAGTTCTAGATCCAATCATATGTGTTTAGTTCTCATCTCCCCAACTAGACTGCAAGGTCCATGAGGCCACGGGCCATGTGGGTTTCTCCATAAATACCTAGTCTCTGGTACAACATACACGTTCCACTACTATTTGTTAAATGATGACTTTATACCAGAGTCTCACCAGCTGCTTGAAAGAGAATCTTAGCTGCCTCATTGTTCTGCCTAAGAAGCATCTACTCCTTAGTGCTCCTGGTATCTGTGACATCCCTGGACCATATCCATATCCATATCCATATCGGGGTAGAACATATTCAAAGCAAGTCTCCATTGGCAGACGCTCAGTTGATTTTCAAATCTGCCTGTCATCCAAGGTCCAGGAATCTACAAGGTCCCCAGTAGGTAGGATAGAAAATACTGTAAACTTTCCATCACGAAACTAAGTAGAAAGAAGGTCAGTCTACCATATCTAAATTATGAACTCTGTCAAAGAGAGTTGTATTAATTTTAAGTTCTTAGGCTGATTCAGAGTATTGGCAGTTTGCTATGAGATCCTGCTTGAAAAACTAAATAATTATTCATTTGGCATATTCACTAATTATACTTAGGGAGCTATTCTCTCCCCCCTTTTTTTCTTCTTTTCCTTCTTCATTTTTAAGATAGTGTCTCTGTATAGTGGTCAGAATGGCCTTGAACTCACGACCTTCCTTCCTATGCCTCCCAAGTATTGCGATTACAGGTATGTGCCATTTCACTCAGCTCAAGAACTACTCCTAAAGATGATTAGAAATGAATGAATTATTCTTTTAATATACTAAACACTGTTCTCACAAAGCCATGTTAATATTCTTGCATCATTATAACTGCATTACCTCGAAAGACCAGGCTTGTTGAGTAAAATTAAATGTCACTGCAATCACTGTAATAAAGTGTCATCCATAGAATTTAAATGAGCAAAGATTTCACTGTAGCTGAATTATAAAGTTCTCTGAATTCTATTTCCTTGATGGCGATATATAAAAATTTCTCAAAATAGTGGCACTTTGTTTTTTAATCCTCTTATAATGAAGGTAATATGGCACAAGTCTGTAATTTATTTATTTATTTGTGAGGAGAGGGGGGGGTGCATATGTGTGTGCCAGGGCCTCTTGCTGCTGCAAATGAACTCCAGACCCCTTTGCTACTTTGTGCATCTGCCCTTATGTGGATAATTGGGAACTGAACCTAGGATTGCAGGCTTTGCAAACAAACGCCTTTAACCACTCAGCCATCTCCTCAGCCCTACTCTTATTTTTATAAAGCACCATTGTGTAAGTTGGGATAGGTAGATATTTAAAAAATTTTGGATTTTTACCTTTTGCCTTATCTTATCAAGGTGAAATTGCAAAACTAGGTAAATCAGCATATTTCTGAGAAGTGTTCTCAAGTGAGGGCTATGTCTACTGAGAAACAGAGTGCCCCATAGCTCCTGGGGTGTGGAAGTAGGAGCAGCTCAGAGCTGGTTATCCAGGGCATCACTCAAAACTCTTAGGTCCAGACCTGGGCAGGTGCCTATAGCTCTGATGAGTAAAAATGCTTACAGGATTGCTTTTACCCTGGCACTGCTGGTTCATTCTCCTGTTGCTTCTGTCTTCCTTTTGGGGGGATGGGCTGGAACTTTTTCCTTTCTAACACAATGTATCTGATGATTAATTAGGAAATGAACAAACGTTCAGATTTCCTTTTAGAATTAAAGTAATCATGTCAGGAATTCAGTAATATATATTACAAATATACACATATATTTTTAATTTTTAAGCTTTCATTTTACTTTCAGGGAACAATAAATCTCCTTTGATTAATTCTAAATACTTTCAATCAGAGGAAACTTGGTGTCTGCAGGTTTTATTCTGTTTGCTGGATGCTACATGGGAGAGGAACATGATTTTAGTAAACCAGGCACCAGGCTGAGGTTCTGACTCTAATTGCCTAAAGGAAGGTGATCTTCCAGAAAGATCACAGGGGTTATAGCAAAGTGAAGGCAATCTCTCCTGTCACGGCCCTTTCAAAAGGGGATACAATTTTCTCGTATTTCCTTTCCTGGGGGTCAGTTGGTACAACTATGAAAAAACAATTTCATCCTCACTATTCCTTTTGTTAACACCTTGGTTTTACTGGAAAGTGATGGATACTGCCTGGTATCACCTGTGGGTCCCACTGCTTTGTGGGAACTATATCCCCCTAGGTTTGAGGAGGTGGTGCTGCCCTTCCCCCAGCCCTGCAGGTGGCTCTCCCTTGGTGGGGAGTCTCCACTCTCTGCTCCCGCCCCCTCCCTGGCCACACACTCACACAGCTTCAACCACTACAAGTCCTGTTCTCCCAGGGGAATGTGTTTATTGGATTAATTTCCTTTTATTCCCCCCCACAGAATTATTTTGGTGAAAAAATTTTCACACTTTGAGATATTCTAACACTGGTATGAGAGAATCTGTCTGAAATATGAAATAACAGCATAAAACAGGTCCTTCCCGGAAGCCAATGTGCAAGTCTTCCCACTGTGTTCTGCCAGAGTGTTTCTTCCCAATTCTTCTCCGTCTCCAGGGGGCATAATATGGATATGATGGATAGGTTCCAGTACCCACTCAATTTCTGTGTTTTCTTTGGGCTACAATAATAACAGATTGAAAATAATAACAGATCGAAAATATGGCTTTCCCTCTAAAAATAGCAGTATTTAGATACTATCAGCTGTCGCTCAACACCAAGAAATTTCACACAGGAGTGAAAAGATGATGTGGATAGAACGCTGCAAGGTGTCATTCATTCACTTAATCACTGTACACATCCTGTGCCTCCTGTGGTCCAGGGAAAGAGGCTTCTGTTCCACAGGGTTGGGTTTTGAGGTTAACTCTCATATGTTTTCATAGTCCCACACTATCTTTGTATATCTAGTGTCCCCCTCTCTCTGGAAACCTGTATAGGGTTATCTTTCAACAAATAACAAATAATCTGTCACCACTGCCACAGTCCCAGGAGAACTGTCAGCCTGGTTGTGGTACCTGTGGTATGTTTCTAGGTGACAGAGAGCCCATCATGTTTCCCAGTTTCTGAGCACATGGTCATTAAGTCACATGTACAAGAACAAGTCATTCCTCCAGGCTAAGTACGTGCTCCCAAAGAGCAATGCCATTTTTCTCCATATAGCATTTTTTTCATAAGACATTTTAGAGAAATACCACTGTGTTGAAGAGAAAGATTTACAGGGCCTAAGACTCATAAAGGGATTTAAAAAGAAAAGGTCACTTTAACTGCGAGAAAAAATCATTGTCATCTAAAGTACCTTATTTACCCATTTCCCCCCACCTCTTATGTTTCCACTTACCCCAAGTTCAATGTGATTTCCCGCTGTCTCTAATTTACACCCATCTTGTATCCTGAGAGTAGACTGCCTATTTCGTGAGGTCATTTATGCTCATTGAACTTGTGGTAGTGATAGTTCATAGTTCAGGGATAAAACACTTTCTATTAAAGTCTGTTTTTATTATATTCAAATACAGCCTCCCCTCCCCCACAGTGGAGCAGAGGTACAGAATGAGCTATTTAACTGTCTTTCCAAGGGATTAGCTCTTTCTTGGAAGAGAAGGTCTTATTCTAAGAACACAAGTTGATCGCAGGACATGCAGTGAACAGACACTTGAGTACTCATGGTTGGTGTTTCTTAAAAGAACACCTCAGGCTCCAGAATTTTCTGAGCAACTATATGCAAAGGAACTCCTAAGAAGAAAGAAATGCCTGGAAGGGAATGCAAGCATGCAGTCACAAAGCACATGCTCTCGAGGCTTCCTGAGGGTGGTGTCCATGACCACTGGTCACAAGGCCAAGGCATGTACTATCTTGTCAATGTCTTGCATTGTTTTTGAATTTTAAAAACTTTATTATTATCCATAATTAGATACATTTAATCATTTAATGAGTGAATAATCTGTTGATGTCCCCAATTCTCTGATTTCCCTCTTCCCATATTTTTTGAGAGAGAGAAAGAGAGAGAAGAGAGAGAGAGAGAGAGAGAGAGAGAGAGAGAGAGAGAGAGAGAGAGAATAGGCATGCCAGGACCTTCAGCCATTGCAAATGAACTCCAGATGCATGCACCACCTTGTGCATCTGGCTTTACATTGGTCCTGGGGAATTGAACTTGGGTTTACAGGCAAGTTTCTTAACCACTGAGCCATCTCTCCAGCCCATGTCTTGCATTTAATTACAAGCGATGTCATCATACCATCTTCTATTTTTTCCCCCAAAACAACCAATGAATGAGTGACTGGTCAACAGCAAGACCAATTTAAGACATGACACTTAAAACTACACAAAACACTTCAGCTGACAGAGCAAAACAGACCCTGGGGACTGGTTCACATTCATCAGCAAAGATTTGTTACCATAGCCTCCACATCAGGGCTGCCGAGGTGCTCCTTGAGACTGCTTTAATTAGGTATTCCACTTCCAAATGAATTAATTAATTAGAGAAATACACCTGAAGCATATTACTCCTGCGGTCTATTTACACCTTTAAATAGATAAAACTGCTGACATCACACTCTGATCAGATCCCGCTACATGAGACATAACACCGAGATGATTTACCAAACTTCTTTGCCAAAACAGCACTTATTAGGATTCCTTGCTTGCCCTGAGCATCCTCAGGACAGAGGGTCCCTCAAGAAGGAGAAAGGAGGAACTGTGGGTAGTGTGGCCAGTGTGCCTTCATCAGTATTTCTCAGACAAAGGGAGTGTTGCAGTCAGCTTTCTAGTTGCTGCGCAGAAAGAACCCAAGCAAAGGCGGCTTGTGGAGGAATGGGTTTATTTGGCTTACAGACTCGAGGGGAGACTCCATCCTGGCAGGGAAAACGATGGCATGAGCAGAGGGCTGGACATCACCTCTGCCACAGCACTGCAAACAGCGGCAGGAAGGTGTGCCAAAAACTGGCAAGGGGAAGCTGGCTTATAACCCCCATAAGCCCGCCCCCCCAAAACACAGCTTCATCGAGGTTGTAAAACTCAAACCGCCATCAGCTGAGGATCGATCTATCAGAACACATTCATTGGTTTGTGGGGGATACCTGGATCAAACCATGACAGGGAGTGACCTTAGGTGACAGTTCTCTCCCTCCCAGCCTTGGTCTGACTTGTTCACTGCATGCTACCTTCTGACTCATTCAGTCACAGAGCCACGTCTGGCAGCCTCTAGCTGGAATGAAAGTGGTGACAAGGGGTAGGGATGTAGCTCAGTGGTAGTGTTTGCCTAGCATGGGCCAGGCCCTAGGTTCCATCCCCAGCACTGCCAGAAAACAAAACAAAACGTAAAAGAGGACATATGCATTACCCAAGGTGCACCATTCTCTACAGTCAGAAGACAACTGCAATTTAAGTCTTCTGCAAAGGGATTAAACAAATCCAAACAAAACAAAACAAAAAAACAAGAATGTGTAGTGTGATAGCATATGCCTGTAATCCCAGAGCTCAGGAGGATGTAGGAGGATCAGGAGTTCAAGGTCACCCATAGCTATGCAGTAAGTTTGAAGTTAGCCTGGCCTACTTGAGACCCTGTTTCAGAAAACCAAAGTGGGGGGGAGGGGCAGCAACATAGCACACAAACCAAAAGCTTTGAACTTTGTACTGGCTACGGAGAAGCCCTGTGGTTGCAGCATAATATCTGGGGTAAAGATTTTGTAAAGGCTGTCCATATGTCCATCCTGTTTGCCTGGATGGTGCCTTTGGCCTCATATTCAGAAGAAAGAATCTAGGCTGGTTATGCCCCAGGGACTAACTGGCTCTGGTATGTCAGATTGGGTCAATCATGCAGTTCTGCTTGGAGAATTTTACCCTCAAATGAATCTCTGATGAAATTTAGCAGAAATGAAAGCAAACAGACTCACCCAGCCAACAAGAGGGGTTTTGCCCTGCAGGTGGCACCCAGGTGCCTCAGGACAAAGACCTCTGGAAATCTCCACTCTCCCACCCAAATGCAAACCTGAGGTCGGAGCACTGTGAGGGCACAGCATGTCAGGCTGGCTCATTGGAACGGGAATCACTGGATTGCAGGGTCGGGACAGAGGGTGGAGAGGGGCCCCCAGTCCTGCCCTGGTGCTCTCTTTCCTTGTGATACCCTGTGCAGGGACCAGACCCCACCCGCCACCTGAATGCCAGCTATTTGGCTTGCTTTTGTGTTTTGGTGGTGGTGTTCCATGGAGGCAGGAGATGGTTCAAGAAAAGCTACACCAGGATGGAGTTGAAGCAGCTGGCATGAACAACCCTTGCTGGTCCTTGAACCTGAGCATCTGACACTGCTGCCTTCAAACACTGTGACTGTGGGAATGTTCATGGATGGGCCCTCGTGGTATCAAGTGGTGGGAGACAGAGGACAGAAAACAGATGTGACTGCTGTCCATTGGTTGGTGTGTGGCTTCATCTCTAGCACACTATCCACCCCCCATCAATAACAACAGCTAACACTTCTCTGTAGTTGAGAGGTAGGAGACCAGACAGTTAAGAGCTTGGATTCTGAGCCGTGCTGTTCAGAGTTTGGTGGAGCCATCCACTAGCAATGTGATTAGGGGCAAAGGACATTATCTCTGTGCCATAATTTCCTTATCTGTAAAGTAATAGCAATGGCACATGTCTTCTGTGCTCCTGTGAGGATTTCACAAAGCATTTAGGTCAGGGCCTGATGCTGCTAGCTTTGTTACCAGTCAAATTCCTTTATGCAATGGTCTCTCTGTGCCTCAACTACTCTAACCCTCACAAAGCCCCTGCTGTAGAGAAGCTATCAATATGGCCGGTTTGCAGATGAGCAAAATGAAGCTCAGGTAAATTCACTGAATTCTGGAGGCTTCCCAGGTAGTAAGTGGTGGTGTCAGGATTTGAACTCAGGCAGTCGGTCTCCAAGGTCACATTCTTGGCACTTCTGTGGCATCCAAAGGCTGGCACAAAAGCATCATGGTGATGCTGAGGCCTGGATAAACATACCCTGCCCTCCAAGAGATAATTTAGTCATCACCTCCACTCCTGTGCATATATATATACACAGACACAGGTTTTATAAAGCCCACCTCAAGGATCACATCGTATATCTAATTTAGATAGGGTCTCATATAGCCTAGGCTGGCCTCAAACTTTCTCTGTACCCAAGGATGATCTTCAACTTCTCACCCTCCTGCCTCTATATCTGAAGTCCCCAGTGCCGGGATTATAGCATATACCACTGCACTGAGTTTGTATGGTGCTGGGGATTGAGCCCACAACCTCAGATGTGGTAACATGACCAACCGAGGCACATGTTACAACCAGCTCTCATGTTACACTTGATTTTTTTTTTTTTTTTGAGAATGACTGGCTGGGTGAGCAGCCCTGGTGGTCCATAACCTAGCTCCCAAGACCCCTACCACAGGTCCCTCTCACCCCCCAGGGGCACCATGGGGCAAATTCTGAAGCTGGAAGCCCAGATCTGTTAAATAATGGCTCTTTGTTAAATAATGGTTCAAAACTGACCTCAGTAGCAAGTGATTCATTTCAGAAACTCAAAAGCTAAAGGCAAAGGGAAGAAAAGTAGGTTGTTCTGGAAGCTCTGCCAGCGAATTCCACGTAGACAGGTGACCCACATTATGTCAAGTAAGCGCTGCTGTGGAGGTCCACTGCCACGAGCTGTTACAGCACTGAGAGTCTGAGGGAAGGTGGACTGAGGTGTGTTGAGTGCATCAGGGCCTCTCCTCTGGGATCCAGTTCATGGGCTTCTGAGGGAATCGTCCCGGGCAGCAGTGGAAAGGCAGAGTGGGGCATGAACTCGAAGTCCACACGAGTACAAAAGACCACCTGGCCAGGCTGCTTGTGGCCGACAAGTGCATCACATCAACAAGGTCCCAGTTCAGGTGGGCAATGGAGGCCAGGAGATTCATGGCCGATCAAACCCTGGACCGCGCCTTCTGCAGCTGAGGTCTCTCCCACCTAGCCCAAGGACAGTCACTCCTCCTCCTCTGTGGGCTTCTCTCTGGAACACACCCATATCCTGGCTTTCTTTTCCCAAGCTAGTCGTGCAGCAGAACTTCTGCCTGTGTGATCCTCTTACTGGCCTCAAAGCTATCTTTGAGATCTTGACTTTCACGCCTTTCTGAGAAACAACTCATTTCCTAAACATAATTATAGTTTGTAAAACACATATTTGTGACTATTTGATAATCAGATATTTTTCTCACGGGACAGGAAGTTCTATGTTAGTGGCCGTTTTCACTCATGTTTATGTATCTATACCTAAGGCCTCTTTTAGCTTCTGGCCCACTCAATATTTTAGTCACTGTTGATGAATCTGTGAATGAGTGACTGAACGGAGAGATGAATGTTGTCATCAGTGAATGAATGAATTTCATTGCCAGAGTCTTTCTCTTCAGCACCTGAAATATTAACCTTGCTTTCATTTCAGTGGTTAGCGTCAATGCAATGATTTCTTCAGATGACCAGTTTGCCATTTAAAGGCGCTCAGGTCTGCATTGTCCACCACGGCATAGAAAGATTTTTCAAGAAGGAATGGTGGCAGGGTGTTGAGAAAGCCAGACAGCCTTTCTATCTTCAATCCACTGATCTCCACTTCCTGCTATCACTACATAAAGGGCAGAGAAAAGCTGGGCAGGCATCCTTAAGGCACATGCTCACTGGGGATCAGGCTCTGCATGCAGCACTCCAAGGGGCTCTGCCCACAGACCAGAGGCAACCCTATAGGAAGTTTTCACTCCCTGGGGCTTGCTCCGCTCTTACCTAGGCATCCCTTTGCCTTGTTTTAATCTTAAATTCTTCCGCCAAGTGTATCTTGTCTTCCTCCACATCGCAACTGGGTGCATCAGTGAAGCCATGCTGACTAGAGGTGGGATGTTAGGACACTTTTGTCACCATTGGGAAGAGTGAACTCGGGTGTAGCAGTTTCAGCAGATAATCCAGCATTCTCTAGTAAACTTGTAATGCATGTACTCCTTCGCTGGTGAATTCACTTTCTGAAAATTACCCTGTGGATTCTCACCGAGAAAAAGTTGGAAGGGAAAATTCAAGTGTCCAACAATGGGACTGGTTAGATAATTCTAAACAAGCTATCCAACTTTCTAGGGTCAGTCAGTAGAATATTTTGAATCTATTAAAAATGGACTTGATGTGACATTGAAAGATATCTATGATATAGTAACACTGCATATTTTGATTGATTGATTGTTTTGAGAAAGAGAACAAGTAAGAGATGGATACACCGTGGCCTCCTGCCACTGTAAACAAACTTCAGATGCAGGTGCCACTTCATACATCTGTCTTTATGTGAGTACTGGGGAAATGAATCCAGGGCAGCAGGCTTTGCAAGCAAGTGCCTTTCACCCCTGAGCCATCTCCCCAGCACATAGAACTAAATATTTTTTATAGTGATATACAAATATCTGTGAATAACCAACCATCATTAATATTAAAACTTTCCATTTCATTTTGTACTAGAGACATTAAAGTACATTTTACTTAAATATATCAAGTTCTACATTTTAAGACAAAGGCATAAAATTCTTTTTAAAGTATGATAAATTGTTTATTATTATTATTATCTTGATCAAGAGTCTGTCCTTAGACAGCGTGCCAGGGTTACAAAGAATTCAGCTATCTGCGGTTTCTAGAAAAGCTAGCCATCTGACCTGTGGTGGCCACCCTCCAACACGACCTGTTATGTTGTTGTTTTGACCTGTGGACAAAAACTGTTCCCTCCTGGGATTCACTTCTGTGTGACCAATAGAATGCAGCAGAAATGGCTGGCATGTTACGTCTAAAATTAGGCTGTGAAAGACTGTGGCTTCGCATTGTCCTCTCTCTAGGATCACTTGTTCTGGGGGAAACCAACCAGTCTGAGGAGAGGCCCCTGTGGTGAGGAGCTGAGGCCTGCTGCCAACAGCAACATGAATGAGCTTGGAACGGGATCCTCCAGACCAGCCCTAGAAGCCTGTAGCTCCAGCCCAAACCTTAACTACAGTTTCATGGGAGCCCCTGGATCAGAGCTTCCAGTTAAAAGCCTTCTGGGTTCCTGACCTTCAGATACTGCTCAATTGGAAGTGCTTGCTGGATTTCAACACTGAGTTTGTACCCAGCTCACTAAGTTTTGAGGCCTGTCCCAAAGTTGTAGATAAACTCTCCATAGTCAAAATTTGTCTCACACTTTCACACTCTTTGTACCAACTCCACATTCGTAAAGATCAGCAGCTAAAATCAGTGCAAGGCATTTTATTCTGTCCTTCTGAGGAGGACAGTAAGGATGAGGGGAGAGGAAGAGACTGCATCCAAGGAAGGTACCTGGATCATGGGAGCCGGAACTGATTTATTACCAAACCTTCAGATTCAAGTTCTGTGCTTTTAAAGACTTCTGCCTTTTCTATCTGACCCAACTAACTGTGACATTATTAAGCCAGATAGTGGCTTAAATGAAATGCCACAAGAGAACACCCTACCAAAGAGAAAAGGGCAACACACCAGGAAAACTGCCTATTATTCACCTGCTGAGTGGTATTTCTGATGAGGGAAGAAATGAACTCCTTTTGTATGGAGGCTTAATTTTCCTTAATGCCAAGGGCACAGAGGGAAAGGAAGTCTCATTGTTGTAAAATTCCTTTCTGCCATGATTGTTGGTGTGCTTCTGTTTGAGACTCTATTTTTCAAGGTTCAAACTCAGCTATCAGCATCAGTTCAAATTGCCCTAGGTTGCCTTTTCCTTTCTGTTTCAAATATTTTATACATGTATTGTACTTTTTTTTTTTTTTTTTTTTGGCTTTTAGAGGTAGGGTCTCACTCTAAAGCTGACCTGGAATTCACTATGTAGTCTCAGGGTGGCCTCAAACTCACGTCAATCCTCCTACCTCTGCCTCCTGAGTGCTGGGATTAAAGGCATGTGCCACCACGCCCGGCCTCTTTCCTTCTTTTATTTGATGTATTTTTGTATACTTATAATATAGGTGACAGCATTAGGTTCGTTCTCTTCACCAATGGGTAAGCAATCGTTTCAGTATTTCAGCCCAGCTTCTCGGACACATACACATCCTGGCTACCTTTATTGAAATGAATACTTTTACCTAAAATGATAATTGGCAAAAATTGTTCTTGTAGATTGATCATGCTTATATAGCAGGTCCCAAACATTTTGAAGTGTCTGAGCTGGTTAGTATGGCAGGATGTGGGAACACAGTGGCATCATCTTCCACACTCAAGCTTTGCATGCACCGACTGTCTAACCTAAACAAACAAGACCCAGTGACAGCTGATGACAGCGTTTAGATGGCTCTGGGTGCAATTACACCACCACTCTTATCCATCGTGAAACTGGTGCAGCTCCTGCTGCCGTTAGAGAGATAGGTCCCAAAGAGCTTTAATCCCATGTCTGTAATGCATATGGAAAGACAGAAAGACAAAACCTTTTCTCTGCTCTGTCTCCAATATCTTCTCCCAGAAACCATGGAAACAGGATTTCTCTCTTGGAGTAAAACTTTTAAATTTACGAAGAAAATTATTCAGAAGATCAGATAAGGTAGAAAGATGACTGTGTGCCTTTTCAACATCATACTAGAATCCAAGTTCATCTGACATTGCTCATGGCTATGCAGAACATCTTTTTGATTTAGTATGCATTAGAGCACAACCCTGCAAATTACACTTAGAAGTCTAATTATAGGTAAATAAGTTACTAATTATTTTTGCTTAAGAGAGATGCAAATTATTTGAATGAGGAAATCAGCCTAAAGGTTATAACTTTCTTGCTCTGTAGGGCATTAGTCAGTTTTGTATGCAACTTGGCAACATTGTTTCTGCATTCTTTTCCTCACTGAGTATTTATACTTTTAGCTCTTGTATTCTTTAAATCGGGTTTTGTGCCCATGTTCATAGTGTAACTGTTTTGTCAGCGTCATGTGGTTTTGCGTCCCTGCTCTTTGTGGATCCTGATGACAAGGGTCTATGTCATGCTTAAATCAATTCTAATTCTTCCAGTAGATCAAGGTTATGGGCCTGCAAGCTATGGTCTATCCCAGACCACGTTACTCCAGCAAGGGAAACACCAGCAAACAATCTGCTATTGAGAACGTGGGTTTTGTTCATTGTGTCATTATAAAATCAATTAGAAATCTATAACTAGTAAAATGAAACATTCATAGAAAATGCAGACTCAAGTTTTCATGGTGAGATCTAGTATAGCCCAGATTACTCTGTAAAATTGACACTTCTTTTAAAAACCTTATAAAAAGCTCACTCTCAAGCTTTATGTACATATCTTGGGTTGAAAACACCATTCATCTGGAAACTCATTCCAAAGCCTGGGCCCCATCCCAGATCTCCTGAGATAGGATCTCTGGTTGGGGCCAAGCAGCAAGACCTCCAGGTGGTTCTGCTGCTGCTGGAATTTGAGAATCACTCATGGCAGGAGTCACAGCATGAAGTGTCCAATGAGCCAGGTCTGTACAGAAGAAGCTTGATCTGGTCACATGAAGGTGATGTAATGGTAGATTCCCTGGGAAACTGCAGCCAAGATGTCCCATCAGAAATGCACATGCAAGCACATAGTACTTTCTCTCTCTCTCTCTCTCTCTCTCTCTCTCTCTCTCTCTCTCTCTCTCTCTCTCTCTCTCTCTCTCTCTCTCTCTCTCTCTCTCACACACACACACACACACACACACACACATTCTTTGGTCATACAAAATTTCTAACTGATCAGCGTGGAGCCTGGTTTATCACTTTTTCTGAACGCATACTGAATCTTAGACATGCTAAAATAATGGATTGCTTTCCCCATCAACTCCATCTGCAGCATCATGTAATAAGTGCTATGAAAGGTTAGTCCTGAGCTCTTTATTCTAAGATGCTATGTTTTCATTTTGAAATTCTTCCTATGCCACAGTATTTTTAAATTGTGACATATTGTAATATAGTTTTAAAGCAGTAGGGTTATCTACTACTTTGAAGATTAATTCTTATCAATTGGTTTTAAAATTATTTTGTTTGACATATAAAGTGTCCCATCAGTAATTCAATTGAAATTGCTAACCTTGGTTCACATTGGTTAACTTGCCACTGTGTAAGACGTCATAAGACAACTTTGGGGTGTTGGTCTTTTCTCTCTTGTTTGAGACAGGTCTCTTTTGTTGTGCTTGCTGCTGGGAAAACCAGACTTGCTGGTCTGAAACTTTGGGGTTTTCCTGACACTATCTTCTAAGGCTATCAATACATTGGGTCACTTTGTGGCCGACTTTATGTAGGTACTGAGGATTTGAACTCTGGTCAGCAGGTTTGCACAGCAAGCATCTCTCCAGCCCAAATTCCACTATTTGAGGGAAATTGTGTTATGGTCATAGAATGTGACATTTATAATTTCTGATTTTTTTTAGTTCTTACTGAAAGTTTCAGTGTGTTTAAAAAGAGGACTTATTTTTTTTACAATTATCTGTGTTCAAAGGAAAAAATACTTTCCATAGACAATGAAAGAAAAAATACAAAGGGCTACATCAAAATTAGAAACCCCAGTGCACTGAAGTCACTGCCAACAGAGTGAAAAAGTAGCTGATCTGATAAGGGGATGCTATCCAAAATATATGATTGTGTAGGCATGTGTGTTGGTGTTTACATGGTCACATACCTGTGTGGATGCACATGTGTGTGTGTGTGTGTGTATGTACATGTGGAAGCCAGATATTTCACGGAGGTGCGGTGTCTCCAAGCTCCTAAATTAAGACTATTCTAACTAGCCAGCTAGTCCTGGAGGTGTCCTGGCTCCACTTCCTTAGCACTTGTTTCCAGGAGGGTCACCATGCCCAGCCAGCATTTATGTGTGTACTTGCATGGCAAGGGCTTTACCCACAGAGCCTTCTCCCCAGCCCTTGAACTGCCATTTCTTTAATGAAAAGGCAAATGCCCATGAAAAGATACTCAACATTCATGTTTTATATTTTTTCCATATTTATTGTCAATAATTAAGATACATTGCATGAGTAAGTCTCATGATGATAGCCCCATTTTCCTCCTCCCTGTCCCCCAACCCGCTGGGGGCCCTCCTCCTCAACATTCTTAATCATTAGAGAAATGCAAATCAAGACAATAATGAGGTATCACCTCATTCCCATTGGGATGTCTAACATCTTTTAAAAAAAGAGAAAATAAAAAGCATTTGCAAGAATATGGAGAAATTCGAACCCTTATAAAAATAGAATGATACAGCTACTATGAAAACCTATATGGTAGGGGCTGGAGAGATGGCTCAGCGGTTAAGGCCTCCAGTGCCTTAGGACCTGGGTTCAATTCCCCAGTACCCACATAAGCCAGACCCACAAGGTGGTGGCCCTGGTATCTCTCTCTCTGATTGAAAATTAATAAATAAAATATTTAAAAAAGAAAACCTATATGGTAGTGTCTCAAAAATCTTCAAAATAGCATTATTGAAAAAAATAGCATTATTGTATGACCCAGCAATTCCAGTTTAAGTACTTGCTCAGAAAGAACTGAAAGTTCTGCTTTGTGTTAGTTTAGTTTTGTTTGAGACAAGATCTTACTATGTACCCTAGAACTTGCTCTGAAGCCCAGGTTGGCTTCAACCTCAAGATCTCCCTACCTCAGCCTCACAAACCCCGAGATTATAGGTATATGCCACCAAGCCCAGTTTAAAAACAGAATGTTGAAGACATGTTGGAACACTCATGCTCACAGAGGCAGTATCCACAGTAGCTAGTATGGAAACAACTCAAATGTCCACTGATGGGCGGATGGATAAACAAAATATGGTATAAACTTAGACTATTATTCAACCTTAAAGGGAAAGAATCGAGAGGCTAGATTTCCATGAGCTCAAGGACAGCCTGGGCTATAGAATAAGACCCTGCTTCAAACTTGCAAATAAAACTCAAACCAAAAGGGAATGACAGGAAGGAAAGGCTGATCCATAATTCAACATAGATGAACTCTGAAGACATTATGCTATGGGAAACAAGTTAGTTACAAAAAGACATATAGAGAGTAGAATGACTCTAGCCAGAGGTTGGAAGGGAGAGCAAGAAGTTACTGTTTAACCAAAGTTTCAGCTTTCCAAGATGAAAGGATTCTTTCCATAGACAGAAAGAGGTGATGGTTATACAACATAAATAAACTCAACATCATGACTTACAATAGTTGAAGATACATTTTAAATTATTAGCATTTTACCCACATCTTTTTTTTTAATTTAATATTTATTGTCCATAATGAGTTACATTATTTAGTGGGCAAACCATGCGTTGTTATCCCGACTTCCCCAATTCCCCCCCTCCCCATCCCTGATCAGTTGTATATCCTCCTTCGTGGGCTGTCTGTGTTAGTCCTTGTGGCAAGGGATCCTGTATATCTTAGTATTCATCCTGGTCTTCTTGGACCAAGTGAGTTGTTACTGATGGGTGCTATTTAAAAGCATTTATTTGTGTGTGTGCGCGTGTGTGCTTGCGTGTGTGTGCATGTGTAAAGGTACACCAAGTTCTCTTGCCACTGCAAACAAATGCCAGATGCTTGTACCATTCTTTGAATCTTTTATTTTTCATGGATCCTGGTGGAATTGAACCTGGGCCAGAATGCTTTGCAAGCATGTGCCTTTAACCACTGATCAACCTCCTCAGCCCTGCCACCATGTCTTCAAACATGAGAACTTTCTTCCATTTTCCTTTCTCTTCTCTCAATTTTGAAAATGAATCATAATTCTGCTTATTGTACCATTCTTGTTTCAGCTCCAGGTAAGGCCTAGGAACACCTGAGCCCTAGATGAGGGGCTGGTCTGGGGCCTGGGAGATGCCAGTCAAGAGATGAAGGGCAGACATGGGCTGGACTAGGCGAAACAAGACACTTTCTCCAAACAATCCAATTATAAACTCTGCTTGTCAGAAAGGGGTCAGGACCAGAAGCACGCTGTAGAGATGGTGGCATCCAAAGGGCAAGTCTCAGTCATGGGCACATTCGGGAGTTCTTGAAGACTGGTTCAACAATCAAGATGGGTCTGTAGAATCTCAACGAGGCCCTGCCAGCCATGAAGGCTGGATCCACCTGCCCTTCCTCCCTACCTCATCTCTCCTCACTGCTGCTGAAGGAGAAATACGCTAGAATCCCAAGGTCACTCATTAGTGGGCTACTAATAATCACAATAATAATAATCTCATTATTGTTTTTTTGAGGTAGGGTCTCGCTCTAGCCCAGGCCGACCTAGAATTCACTATGTAGTCTCAGGGTGGCCTTGAACTCATGGTGATCTTCCTACCTCTGCCTCCCCAAAGGCTTATCCAACCTATTTTATCTCTACCAAATCCCCATGGTGTCTCGGGAGGAGCAGTGTTGCAGTCAGCCTTCTAGTTGCTGCGCAGGAAGAACCCAAACAAAAGCGGCTTGTGGAGGAATGGGTTTATTTGGCTTACGGACTCGAGGGGAGACTCCATTCTGGCAGGGAAAACGATGGCATGAGCAGAGGGCTGGACATCACCTCTGCCACAGCACTGCAAACAGCGGCAGGAAGGTGTGCCAAACTCTGGCAAGGGGAAGCTGGCTT
>PVHP010004462.1:0-70854 GCA_004024765.1 Zapus hudsonius | reverse complement strand
GTAACAACACACTTGGGCCAGGAAGACCGGGATGAGTACTAGGATATCCAGGATCCCTTGCCACAAGGACTAATACAGACAGCCCACGGAGGAGGATATACAACTGATCAGGGATGGGGAGGGGGGGAATTGGGGAATTCGGGATAACAACGCATGGTTTGCCCACTAAATAATGTAACTCATTATGGACAATAAATATATATTTAAAAAAAATAATGAGTCTGCCTCATTAGGTCATGTTGGCTGGAATTCCATGCAAGGGCTCTCTCTCTCTCTCTTCAGACTGCTCTTTGACCTAGACAATGGGTGCATCTCTTCTCTGGCTGGTCACTTGTGACTTTATTCTTGGTTTCCTTTCTGAGTAGTTTACTTGGCAAGACCACAGTGGCAAACACTGCTATACTTTCTCAACCACCTCACATCATCTGCACATTTATTGCTCTGGCATTCTTCAGAAAGTCATTTACATGGATGACTCCATTGCCCTGCTGCAGGGTCTTATCCAGTGTTATGTTTTCTGGTCTCTCAAATGTAAGTAATTCTTTCCAGCTTTCCAAGTGGTCTCATGTGTGAATCTCCCTACACACACACACACACACACACACACACACACACACACACAGAGGCATACACACACAGACATAGGTATACACACACAAACATATACACATGTATACACACACAGGTACACACACAGGTACACACACATGGGCACACACAGAGGCATACACACACAAACACAGGTACACACACACTCACAAACATACACACATGTATACACACACAGGTACACACACACACAGGTATACACAACACACACACACCTCCATAAAGGGACCCCTTCCCTTCAGCCAGAGAATATGGAGACGCAGCAAGCTACATCTCTTTCTGAAGCAAATGTCACACATCTCCACTTCATCATCACAATAACTTTTTCTCAATATAGCTTATTTGTTTTTGGCACAGATCATGGAGTGTCAGACATTATGAGTGGCAGCTTGCTAGGTGCTGCATGTTGTAGCTGTTGCTTCACTTGGAACCAGCCTGATCCTTTCAAGTCTTGTCTATTTGTTGAGCACCTCCACAACAGAAGCCAGTCTGAAGCTTAGTAACTGGCCATGCTAAGTGCCAAGGCCATGCCCTTCTGAGCACTTGGCCCACATCTCGGGTGCTTTATGAAGTATCTTCATTCAGCGAATCAATCCGTGAGCCCCTGGAATTATTCAGCCTCATGGCATTTTACTCCACTTGTGGGCACCCTGATATTCAGAGGGAGATTCTAGCCACCCCTCTGCAGATCTGTACAGTTCCTTTCTCTTCAGGGCTCTGTAACTCTAGCAGTGGTAGAATTCAAGTTCTATCTTCTTCATGGATATACCTGGGTTTTGTCTGGATTTTTGCTATGGAACCTGGAAACTGTCTCTAGGCAGAAAGTTAGGGAGATAATAGTAGGACTCGTGTGATCTTGCATAGTGTAGTTGACCATTACAGTAATCACTACACATATTTTGATCAGTTTCTAGTTAGTTGCAGTAACAAATAATTCCCAGAGTGCTAACTCTCCCATATGCAAAGCAGGGGAGCCCATGTAGACTCCCTTGTATGTGTCTGATTTAACAGTTTAGTCCAGAGTCCATGAGGCCAAACATTTTTTTTCTGAAAGCTCTGCATGTGGTAGTTTGGGTTGGGATTCTGTGTTTTATTTTATCATACTGTATCTTGGGAAATGTTAATTTTTAACAGCTCTGGAGCCACTATTATGGATGCTATGATATTCATTACCTAGTAGATTTGTATTATTTTTTAAATTATCTAATTATTAGAGAGAGGGAGAGAAAATGAATGGGTGTTCTAGGGCTTCTTGCCTTTACAAACAAATAACAGACACATGTACCACTTTGTGCATCTTGCTCTATACGTGTGCTGGGAAACTGAACCCAATACCAGCAGGATTTGCACAGCAAGCACCTTTAACTACTGAGCATTTCCCCAGCCCTGGAACTATTATTATTGTGTATTTTTCTACATTCTTGCTGGTAGTCATATTGAAGTACAGTTCTGAGTTTCAGATTCCCTGCAAAGAAATGTGGAGTATAATTCCTGCTATGTCCTTTGTTTTCATGAAGATCAATGAAGGCAAAGGTGGCATAGCACTTCGGAAGTATGGAGGGAATGTAATCATTTCCATGCCAGTTACCAACATATTATTTGATGAAAAATCACATGACTACCTTAGAAATTGACAGTGTCATCACTTCTTTGGGGTTTGTTTTAAGTGATAGAGAAGATGAGGATATGAAAGATAAAGCAACTTACTCTACTTCACAGAGCTAAGTGATAGAGCTGGGATTTGAGCATTTTATCATGCTGTTTGTTTGAAAATTTATCTTTTTGGACATTAAATGCTTCCTCTCTTTTTCTTCCAAAAGATGCCATTTTGACTTTTTTATGGACCAACTTGCATGCCAGCCATGGCATATGTACTGTATCTCTGCAGGAATGACTATAAATGTATTGTAGTTTATTCTGTTTTTTTTTCCACATTTATTGTGACTCTTCTCACAAATTAGTCTTCATCTCCCAGAAATACTAGTTTAAAATTTTAGCTATGTCAACCCACAATTTGTATTAGATTTCTTAGCAGGAAATCCTGAAACATTTTCAGTAGAAACCAGATAGATCACTGCTTATCTTGAGTTGCAAGACTTCTGCAAACCTTCTCTCTCCATAAAAATATCTCTGTGGTTTACCTCCCATAGCTTTTCAAAGGTACATGGGGTGTTTCCAACTCTTTCTGTGCTAAATGTTAAGTTTAGTAAGAAAAAGTTGGCTACCAGGTAAAATTAGGACTGGAGAAATTCAGAGTTAAAATTATAAACCCATAACAAGGCTGTCTATTGGAAGAGGAATCAGATGTTCTGATAGAATCCAAGATGTAGAGAAAGGACTTGCAGAGGAACTGATGGGAGATATATTTCAACTCTAGGGAAGTAAGCATTTAGAATGGCAGAGCAGAGGAAATGCAGGACGAAGGAAGGCACAGGATTATTTCTTAAGGAAAAAAAATCCATTGGATGATCACTTCGTAGGTGATTGGTATTCAAGGAGATGTCCTTCACCTGGATCCACGAATGAGTTTTAGAGGTCTCTAAATTCCCTAAAACCATGTAGATGAATGCATATGTCTTTTTTTTTCAGAAGTTAAGGTTTAAAGTTTTCCTTAGCTGATCAAACATTTCTGTCTACAGAACAATTGACAAATCTATTAAACAGAGATCTATTCCATTAAATATCAAGTCTCAGAGGATTTTCCTACTTTGGAAGGGAAATTAAAGTGGTTGATTTCTGAAGGATACCATAATTCTAATATGTTATTCTCAAATTAAATTCAATAATGACTACACAAATAAGCCTTTGGGACGCATAAGCTGTAATTCAGTGTTACCAGGAAACTGGGGTTCCCTTTTGTGGGTTCTTAGTCTTGTTAATAAAAGAATTTAGAAATGACCTCAGAAGAAGCTCAGAGACAAGTGTTTTAGTACTTGAGTTAATAAAACTTTTTGAAAAACAAGGTAGGCGAGCTGTATTTTTTTTTCGAGGTAGGGTCTCACTCTAGCCCAGGCTGATCTGGAATTCATTATGTAGTCTCAGGGTGGCCTTGAAGTCATGGTGATCCTCCTACCTTTGCCTCCTGAGTGCTGAGATTAAAGATGTGCGCCACCACGCCCGGCTTTTATAAGCTGTACATTTCCTGGCAGCTCCTGGAAACAGAGAGATGGATAATACAAAGAAAGAATATCACGTCTATAGAGTCAGGGTCTAGAAAGTAGGCAAGTTCAGATATAGAGATCAGCAAGCATGACATGGTAGTGGGGCTGGGGGTGGGAGGAGGTCTTCAGAGAAACAGTAAAAAAAATCATAGTGTCTAGACAAGTATGCTTAAATGGAAAAAGATGATTTTTGAATTAGAACTCAGAAAAGTGGGCAGATTGGCAGTAAGGCTCTGCTAGCAACTGAATTGAGGGAGTGACTTCTGTGAGTTTATGTATATTATCTCATTAATAGGATAAATATTTCTCCTGCATCCTTAGCTGAGAAGTGGATCTTGGTCTGGTAACCCACAGGTTCAGGTGGACTAACTCTGGAGAGAGAAGACCATAATTTTGTTTCAGGTAGCTTAGAATGTCATGTCTTCACCCAGAGTCAGACTCAAATTCTGTTTTTTGATCAAGAGTAAGTGACTTTCCCTCAACAAAGTTCTGATAGCTTCACCCTCCTCCATTTACCAGGGAAAGGAGCAGTGAGATCCAAAAATCACCCAGAGGGAAAGGTCCATCCTCAATAGCCTTCCACCCTACTAATGCTTATGAACATCAGGATCTGTGGCAAAGACGAGAGTAAAAGAAGACAATTAAAATAAGCTTTGACTGCTGTCTACATCAATTTATAATAGTTAAAGGTATTTGCTTCCAGGTAGACGAACGAGATTGAAAGCCTGTCTTTGGTCATTGTTCAAAGCATCCTGTCACTCAAAATTTTGATTTTAAAAAAGGTGACCAGTGGAACAGTACCCAGATAACACAGTACAAAGGGATCCAAGTGAGGATTTCTCTAGAGAAAGAGTAAGGACTTGGAAATGCAAGAAAGAATGTGGGAGCCTTTGGCACCACATTTAGAAATCCGAGGATGACAGGGCACATTCTCATTGTAAATTCAAAGCCCGCACTGACTGCTTTCCCTGGTGATCCTTCAGAGCTTGCATCAAACTGGATCTTGAAGCCTCTCCCGCCATGTGCCTTCTCACTCAGCCCACCTCTCCTGTCCTCTCTACCTGGAGACAGTGTCATCCTCTCTGATCTTGATGTGAATGTAAGGGCACCTCCAGGCTCTGCTTTCAGGAGAAAGACCTTTAAACCCATTCACAAAATTTACATCTCAAAAAATGAAAATACATTTCCAGAGCTTTCAGCATGTGCAGTAGAAGGTTTAAAAATATTCCTTTGTAAATTTCAATTCCCTGTTTTTTTAAAGAGCCTATTTACATAAAAAGAACCACTTTTACTTTTATTCACCCAGCAGGGTGAGTCACTTCCCCAATTTCCTAAGAATGTTAAAAGCTTTTTTGAACCTAAGTCATAACAAGAATGTTCTACACTAGCTTTTAAGTAGCTTGGTTTTTGCCTCTTGCAGCCATAAGTAACCAGTATATAATAACAAAAAAATTGTTTCATCCTGTTTTTCATTGAATAAGGTACATATACACCTTTTTTTGAGGTAAGGATCACTCTAGTCCAGGTTAACCTGGAATTTACTGTGTAGTCCCAGGGTAGCCTTGAACTCATGACAATCCTTCTCCCTCTGCCTCCTGAGTGCTGGAATTAAAGGCGTGCCATCACACCTGGCACATATACACTTTTTAAAACTAAATTTCATCTGAGATCTGTTAAGGACAGCATCTGGAGTTTGAGGTTAATGTAAGCATTTCCTGGTTACAACAAAAAAAAAGGTAGAACTGAATAGAAGATAAATAAGTTTCAAATATAAAGTAACTTATCACTTTAAAGCATTTAATGAGAGTAAACAATAGTATTATGAGATGTATTTCCAGAAAAATCTCCCAATACTTCAGATAAGCAGTTGATTTTGGCGTGTGGTTGTCCTGTTTCATTATAAAAATAAGTATAAGCCAACTTGCTGGGATGAGATAGCTGACTAACAGCAGTTCAAGGGAGAAAGGGTTTATTTCATTTTAGTTCCAGATCACAATCCATCCTGACAACCAAGTCATGGCAGCAGGAGCTGAGGCAGCCGGTCACATTCAGCACCCTGAGGAAGCAGGGAGCCATGACTGCTGTTCAGCCGGCTCTCTCCTTTTTATACAGTCCAGGAATGCAGCCCACGGGATGGCGACACGCATCGTTAGGATGGGTGCCCACACCTCAACTAACCTAATCTAAAAAAATCCCTCAGAGAATTGACTTGACTGGAGATGTGTTTCCATGGTGATTCACATCCTGTCAAATTGATAACAAAGTATCAGCCATCACGGGCTTAAATGATGTACAATAAAAGGCATATATGTATGTTGAGATATTAAGACTCCAAAAAATGAGGCAGGAAGAAAGGAAGATGCTTAGAACTCTAGGAAGAACAAATCTTTACTTACAAAAAGGAATGTTAAATATCAAGAAAAAAGAAAATTAGGGGCAAGAATTACCTAATAGCACAACACTTAAGAGGAATTTCACATTCAGAAGATATCACGAGACATGGAGAGAGAGAGAGAGAGAGAGAGAGAGAGAGAGAGAGAGAGAGAGAGAGAGAGAGAAAGGGAGAGAGAGAATGAGCATGGCAGGGCCTCTTGACACTGCAAAGAATTCCAGATCCTTTGTGAATCTGAGGACTCAAACCTGGGCCAACAGGCTTTTACAAGCAAGTGACTTTAATCACAGAGCCATCTCTCAAGCCCAGAAATCTCTCCCTTTAAAAAAAAAAATTGCCCGACTTGTCAATAACCCAATGGATTCCTGGGTGTTTGTATTAAGATCCCAAATATTCCATTAATAGCATTAATAACATCAGACAGCACAATTTAAAGTATCAAGGTTAAAAAATGTTTTCAAAGACAATGCAACTGGCTTAGTTCTGCATTCTTTTAATTTGAAAACTGCCCAAAGGAATTTTACAAAGAAAGAAGAATTAATTTATCTGAAGAAAGTAATCTACTTTGACTCTCAACTTTTGCATCATGATTAATAGCATTCCCCTAACACCATCGCTTTGCTGCTCTATGGCCCACAAATTCAGTAAGAGATTAGACAAGTGGGGAGGTACCAATTTAAATACCTCTTGCTAGACTTCTTTTGATCTAAAATTGACTGGAAACTTGTAGAGTTGAAAACTATTTTATAAAAGACCCTTAATGTACATTTAGTTAGGAAATGGAATAAAAATAAATGTACTGGTAAACACTTTAAATTGTTTCAAGCTTAATAGATTTGAGGTCTCACAGTCTAATCATTAAAGTATGAGTATCTTTTTATGTGGTCACAAGACAAAGTGTGCTGTGCCCATTGTAGATGCATGGGTAAGAATGAGGCTGTGACTACAGACACAGCCTTCAAGGTACAGAGGTCCTGTTAAATTAGTTCAAAGATGCAGGAAGAAAAGATTTTCTAGATGCCACCTTACATTTTCGAACGTAAAAACCTTTTTTTCATCATGGACAGCATGAGTCAGGAGTAATTAATTCTTCTTGAGGTTTCTGCAGTCCTCCATGCCCCTTCCTCTTAAGGCCATTCGTCAATTCCATTTTACCCTGGTATTTTGCAAGTCTTTCAGTCAGGGGTCTCACTAAATAACATTATGGTTCTTTTTATAAGCCTTGCTCCTCAAATCACCTTCATTTTATAAACATTTGTTAAGCACCCGCAGTTCTAGGCTTGTCCTGTTAACTGCTTGAGAATAGACATAATATTTTCCTTATTTCAGTCTATCAAGACTCACCACAGGGCCTGGCTCATAGAACATGTGCAGCAAAGGTTGGCTGGGTTGGATTCTGTTCACATGTAAGATGTAAGATGGCTTCCATTGGATGTGAAGTCAGATAATGTCAAAAAAGAAGTGTGCTTGGTGGCTAAACTTCTCAAATATAAATCAATATGTATGAGAAGCAGGATTCTGAATATATTTTTCTTATTAGCACAAACTTAGTCACTTCTCTGTAGATATATTTTAAATCAAAATCTTTATTGGCATTCAAAGAATGGGTTTCACTGTGACATTTTCATGCATGTAAATTATTATATCTGGTTCTCATTCACCTTTTCACTGCCGTATTCATCTCCTTACCACCTCCTAGCTCCCCTTCATAGTTCCCCCTTAAGCTTTCATGTCTTACTTATCTCATTACCCTCTCTTGTCCCTTGTCCCTAGAGACAGTCTCTTCCCTTCTCCAGAGTCTGTGGATATCTCACTCAAAATATGGTGTAGTATAGGTTAGTAATCTATCTTTTTGTGTGTGTGTGGATGTAGGATCACACTGTAGCCCAGGCTGACCTGGAATTCACAATGTAGTCCCAGGATCACCTCAAACTCACAGTGATTCTCCCTACCTCTGCTTCCCTAGTGCTGGGATTAAAGGCATGTGCCATTATGCTTGGTGTAATCTATTATTTTATATTCCTATCCATATTTGAGAAGAAAGTGATTTATAATCAGGTTAGGTGATTCTCTTTAAGCAATCAGTTTACCTTTCAGGAAGAAGCTGGAAGACCCTCAAAGAGGGTGAAGATTGGGAGGTCCAATGTGCATTGCAGCTTTTTGTTATCACCTGGGCTAAGGTAAGTCAGCTCTCTGGGGAGCATTCCTACAAGCTATTTCCCTCTCAAAGAAGATCAGCCTGCCTTAAGCATATTCACTTCTGTAGAAGTAACAGCCTTATTGCTTTCTGCACTGATCACAATGTATCACAATGTGGCTGGGGATATCAGTGATATAAATGTGTGTGCTTTCGATACATTTATAGATCATATACAATATTTTCTACCTCCTTAAATGTGAAACACATTTGGGATTTATTCACGATAGCATCTTGAAATGAATTTCTTCAAACATTATAAAAGTCTCATTTTTAGTGAACACGGTTTATAATTGTGAGTAGATTCCTGATTCTGTTCAAATGGAGACCTTCTTTATCACTTCTACATCCAGTACCTGTAACTTGTGGAACTCTATTACCAGACATTTTCTTCTTACACTGAGAGTTGTTAGATCCAGAGGGGAAGTGAAGTGGCCAGGAAGAGGCTTTAGGTACTGTCAGAAATGAAGACTACATATCAAGTGAGAATCCAAGCAGTGGTTTTCCATGTGCTTTCTACTTTCTTCAGATTTCCTACAGCTTCACTTCTGATGAAGGACTTTGGAGTGTCATTCCCACTCTAACTGACCTCATAGCTTCACTCAGATTCCTAGTCCACTGGGATCTTTGTCCTAACCTGACCATAAAATTTATTCTTCAAAGACTGTAGGTTCAATAACAAATCATTTGAGATTTTTTTTCTAATGGGATCACTTCTGGCTCAACACAAAGTAATGATTTTTTAAATCGTGGAAATAGATAGGAGAATTCACAGAGCTCCTAAGCATGAGGGAGGGAGGGAGGGAGGGAGGGAGGGATTTGGGAAGAGAAAAGGGAAAGGGAGAGGAGGGGAGGGGAAGGTAGGGGAGAGAAGGGAAAGAGTTGGAAAGGAGCCAAGGTTTAAGTCACCAGGCATGGGCAGCTAGAGAGCTTAACCATGATACTGAATGCTTGAAGTTTTTCAAGTAGGCAAGATTGGGTGAGATCTGGCGGTGGGGAGAAGATGGGAGTCTATGAAGAGGTAATTAATGCCCTTTCCCTCCAACCAACCTGATAATGAAAGCAAGAATCCCAATACCACCAGGCCAGCCTCCCCCCTGTTCTGGTGATTAGAGCTCTCCAAGGAACTGGAACCAACAATGGATATACATCCAACACACTAGCAATGACAGACGTCAGGTGTTGGACAGACTCCATTTGCCTCTGCATGAGGACTGTGAAGAGCAGATCTTGAAGCCAGGATGAAGGGCCAGTGAAAATCATCTATCTGTAGAATCATTTGGAAATTGTCTTGAAATGGCAAGAGGTCATTTTCATATAAGGAAAGAAGTCAAAGGACTTTCCAGGCAAAACCAAAATACATATATAGCCACATAGAGATGTTGGGTCAGTAGGTATGAAAAAGGAAATCCACCTATTTTACCAGAGAGGAAAACTCATGTGCCCAGAAGTCACATTGGAGGGAACTTGAACTCCTAGCCAGTGCTTCCTGTGGGGGTGATGAGGAGTCACTAGATGTCTGTGAAGAGTACCACCAGTAAAACTAGTGGTTTCAATGATACAGTCTAGCTATCTCCAGTCTGCAGGTCAGATATGTCACTGAACAAAGGAGCTAGGAGAGCTGGGTGCCCACTGAGGCTGGGGAGGGGGTAAAGGGGTCACTTCTTGACCTTTTGCACCTACAAGAATCTCATTCTTCCTCAAGCTTTCACAGGCCCATGGTGCCTCCCATTCCCTAGCACCAGTCAATGCCTCCCTCTCCCTCTTCTTCCCTCTTCACACCCTCTCTGACTGACCTGTGCCTCCCTCTTTCCCTTAAAGGGATCCACAATTGCACAGGATTCCCTCAGATAATGTCTCCATCTCAAAATTCTCAGTAAATTCCAGTCTGTGAAGTCTCATTTGCTGAACAGAGGTAACTCTCATAAGTTTCTGAATTTCATATCTGGGGGTTGGGAGGGGGATTTTTTTCCCAATGACTGCCTATTCTAAGTATTAAGAATTCTAAGAATTCTTAATTCTAAAAATTCTTAATTCTAAGAATTAAGGAATAATAAAATTAATAACAAGTATTTGTTGACTACATACACTATGCAAGGCATTATTCGAAGTTATTTACATATGCCACCTCCTTTAATTCGGAGAGGTATCTGAGACACAGAGAGTGACATGACTTGTGCACATAGCAGAGAAGAAAGGATACAAAGCCACCAGGGCCATCTCATGCCAGAAGCTCCATTGATGCCCACACCATGCTTTCATTTCAGAAGGAATTTAGAAGAGAACTTAGAATTCTTTTCAGGAAAATCATTGATTCAGTCTTTTTTATTTTAAATGTTTTCTTATTATAAGTTTAAATCTCTATCTTCATTAGTGCCAGGACATCATTTGGACAGAATATACTGTTAGTCAAATTAGTATCCTCAGCAAGGCATAATGCTATTAGAGAACCATAAGTCAATGCCTACCTTGCAACTAATTAGAATACTTAGCTCCTGTCTAATAACTAGAAATACTCAGATGGCAATGCAGCCTAACATGTCTACTTTGAAGAGAAAGGCACTTAATTGTGTTCTGTTTTGCTTCCTCCAAATCGAGAGAATTGAAAGAAAAGTCTTCATGGTTTTCTTTGAAACCCTGATTTCCTTCCATTTAGGGATAGTTTTGATATAAATTGACTTACCATTGTCACTAATATTTGTTAAATACAGCGGACTCTGGAAGAAAATGAAAAGGCAGGGAAAAGTAGCCTAGAAGAAATTTCACAATGAGCTGCTGATAAGATACACAGGGTATTTCTGAGAAAAATCTTTAGAGTTGGTGGAATTAAATTACTGCTCTGGGTGTCTATTTTTTAAGGAAAATGTGTATTTGCCTAATCCAATTTCAACATAATTCATATCCCTGTAACACTCTGAGAACACTGGCATATGGTTACACGAGATATAAATTGGGAGTATGATTAAAAATCACTGGTGTTTCGATTTCAATTATATTTCTCAAAATAGACTCCAGGGGAAAAACCGCACAAGCAAGACCACAATCCACTGCAGGCTGAGAGGAAAGAAAAATCTACTCATATGTGTGCACGCACACACACACACACACACACACACACACACACACACACACTTTATTGATTAGACACTTTATTCCCCAAAGCGAATCCTTGGCACTGGCTTCCTCTGAACAGCCAGCCAGCAATACTAGGTTTGACTGGAGCTAAAGTCCAAAGAATCTCAGTAGCCATCTGTGAAGAACAGTCCATATTTCAAAAATGTTGGCCTCAGATTTGGAATTCAATCCCAACTATCACTACTTAACTTTAATCTTTCTTTAACATAACCTTGAAGAATAGTTTTACAGACTAGCTGAGTAAACATGAATATCTGGATACATTGTAGGTACCAAACAGGATGAATTAAGTCAGCATACCTCTGCTTAGAACTTAAACACCCATTGCTTATCTTTGTAGTAGCCAGCAGGATTCCTGTAATGCACTACATACTCAACTCTTATGCACACTTAAAAATAAAGAGCCACACTTCCTTTTTTTTTACTCTTAACACATGTTTAAGTCTTTGTGTAGATATTGCTCTCAAGTAATAAAAAAGGGGAAAGGTGAAAAGGAATCATTACAGATTTTAAGAGCAAAAACATAAATTCTCCCCTCCTTAATCTTGACAGATGGGAATTTCAAGTTCCTCATTTTGCTTTAAGGAGCTAATAAGGAGTTCATAAATCTCAATTACTTCCATGGTTTTAAAAGCAGCCCTGGGTCTGCTTAGCATGATTCCAATCTCTGAGCATCCTGGTACCTTTATTAAAATACTGGAGGAGAAGAATGGCCAGGTCGTATTTCAACCTTGAGCTGACATTACAGCAGTAAAATTTCCATCTCATTCTAGTTAAAGAGAAGGAAGAACAATCAGACCAGGTCACCTATAGGATGCTGTGTGGCACATTCAATTGCATACTGACAGAGGCTTGAACATTGGCCTTAATAAGTTCTCCTAGCAAACTTGTTTCTTTGCTCCTTCCAGATAACTTCTCTCAATCTCTCCCTTTTCATGTGTATATATATATATATATATATATATATATATATATATATATATATATATATATTCTTTCCCAATTTTCAAAATTAAAAACATCAAGGGCATCATGGGACCCCTTCTTTACATCAATCCTTAAAATTTAATCAACAGCTCATTCTGGCTGAAAATCCTTCACCCAGTGTTACCCAAGTCTCTTCAGCCTCTATTGGTCTGCTGTCTACCCTCCTTTCCAGTCATTTCCCATGCTCTTGAATACTCCTTTCTTCTGTACACTGAGACTGCAGCTCACGCTATTCTCTTTACCTGGATAATTTCCTTTTTCACACTTTCTTCCCTGCCTCTCTTGTATATTTTTACCATGCATCAAGCTCCAACCCAAATCTTAAAGTGTATTCTAAAGAACTAACTTTCTGTTTCTGCTATCCTTCACACACACACACACACACACACACACACACACACACAAATATATATATATATACATATATATGTATGTGTATATATATGTATGTATATACTTCCCCCCATACATACCTACATGCCTACCTTGTAGAACTACTATCAGAATCAAAATAACTTAAATTTGTTGGTTAAAATAAACTGCATGGCATATACATACACTCAAAACTACAGTTTTTCTCTGGCCTACTATTACAATATTAGTTCAAGTCCAAGGAGTATAACTTGGTAATCTTTCTAGGCCCCAAAGCTCCAAGCCCATTGACTTTCATACTTTAGTGCTCAAGAAGCATTCATGAAGTTCATTTTGAGCTCCTCCTCTGAGACCTCTGCTACTATGCTGCTTAGTGCTGTTTGGAAGATATCAATCTCCATAATCAGGATGCTAATCATGGTAATTCATGAGCGTGAATTATAAAGGGCTTTACAAATGCTTCCAACCTCTAGAAAAAGAAAGTTCCCTAAAAGAGATAAGAAGAGGTGGACTTGTTAAAGAACAAGATGGGGCAAGTATGTGAGGTTGAGGCAGACACCATACAGGTCCCTGTGTGACATGATAAGATGCATACAGAGACCAGGCTAACTGACATAAAGCTCTGGTGAAGACAAGTGAGGCTCAGTGTTGTGCTTATTAAGGAACAATATACAATATAATATAGAAAAGAAAATAAATATTTAAACCAATGCAATATACTTTTCTGGAGGCTATAATGAAAATCTACGTGGTATTGAGAAGATGACAATGGAGAAAGATTTCAGCAGTACCTGGGGATATCAGCAGAGTCTGCATGGGGATGAGCCCCTGTGTGGAGTCCAAAAGGACCCATTTGTGGTCAATACTGAGGAAGATGGCCTAATGGGTAAATGAGCAGCAGGGACAAAGAAATGGTATGCTGTGTTAATTGCAACCATTGATTTAGCTGAATGAGACAGAAACACTAAAATGCAAGGTTGATGTGATTGACAGAGATGAAGTCATGGAGAGCCTTTAGGTGATGAAAAGCCACTGACGGACTTGAACCAGAAATAACACGAGAACATTCATGTATTAGAAAGACTGCAATGAAATGCAGGCAATAGTGATCCCATCCTGCATTATTAATTAATAACACAATGGCTATTTAGAGTACTCATGAGTCCCTTAAGCATCAAATGTAGAAGCAGAAACGTACACAATGAAGAAGGTATTTATCAGAGGTCAGGAAGGACTCCTCAGATAAAGCTCCACAAGGAATTGAGTTGAGCTATGAATAACTCTGGAAAAGAAAGGAACTTTGAATATCTAACTTTTCCACATCTGATTTCTTATCTGTGACATGCAGATGGTCATAAAGCTTGTCTTAAACGATTGTTGCAAACAAATGCTTGAATTTACATTAATGTAAACACAATTCATAACATAGCACACAATAAAGTCTTAGTCGTGGTATATAGTAAGTTGGAGAAGACTACAGATTTCTGATGTACTGAAAAGTTGTAGAGATTTTTAGCTGAATTTAATTAATATTATATAAGACTTACTGTAACTGGTCTTGCTACAAAGTACATTTGATATATTATGGTATACTAGACAATCCCTATAATAGACCTTTGCTTTATGCACTACACTTATTTCTGTATTATACATGAGGAAAATATATTTTAGAGTTTTCAAGTAATTTGTCCAAGAAGACATAGACATAAAAAGACAGGACCAAAACACAATTCTAATTCCAAAGCTCATTCTCTTAGTCACTATTTTATTCTCAGCTCTGATATTTACTTGCAATAATGTAGGTGAACGTTAACCTTATTCACTTCTACCCCTGAGCACAATTTGAACCTATTTTATTCAGCATTCACTACAATTATGATGGTCATATGACTGCATTCTGGCAAGAATTGTGGACAGAAGTGAGGTATACTGCAACTCTAGGAGAAATAGTCAGGGTGGTGGTTGGTGTTAGCTGGGGCTAGTTCTATTTTGAAAAGATACTCCACTAAATGATAAATGCACTCGTATAAGAATTGACTAATTTGGAATGAGGAATCAAAAATAATGTAGACTATTCAGAGATCTGGAGTTTAGAGAGCTGGAAAAGCTAACTTCATTAGTCCAGAAATATCATGTTTTATCAGTTATATGATGCTGAACTTTTTGCATGCAAGTATCTGGAGTTAGAATGTGCCATATAATCCCAGTCACTTTACAGATGGTGCTGCCCAGGAAGGTAACCTTGACATTGTTGCCATTGCATGCACTTAAGTAAACTTGGTAACCTCGAATTATTAGATAACAGATCTCCTAAATGTTTCAATGAATTAGCAAGCTGTTAGTGACAAGTTAAAGAAGAAGCACAGATAAAATTCATCTCAACATTTGACACTGAAAGCAGTAACTTAGAAAAAACTCCTGGAGATAATAATGGATTACTGTTTTTAATAAAGTGCCACACCACTAATAATTGATAGCCTAGAAGATTAGATATTGTGCCAAAATACAGACAACTACAAGTGAGTCAGAAACTGACTCAAAAAACATGATTTTGAGTGTGAAGTCTTTTGAAATAATTTAGCAATTAATTTACTTTCATTTTACTTCCTGTATACCATAAAGTGACATATAATACCAAAATACATGCCTTTACTTCAGTTTTGATATAGCTGAGTAAGTTTCTGCCCAAGCAATCTTCTAGGGAATAACCATATAAACTTGAGAAAATACAGAACACCCTAGAGGATTAACACACAGCTCTGGAGAATAATCAAAACCTGATACCAGAGGATGAATCTGTTAGTGTTATAGTTAGTGAAGGGCTGGTGGTTCACACTAGACGAAAACCTCCTATGGCAGGACTAGACAGAACAGAAGGAAATAACTTGCATGAATGACATCAGCTGTAAAATGAAGAGAATGTTCTAGAAGAGGCAGAAACCTATCTCACATGCGTCTGCTCTACCCTGAATTTCTGGTGGAATCCTAAGCTTTGCTTTATCAGAAAGGACTCCATGTACTCAAGATTAAGGACATGTGAGCTGAACTGAGGCTGAGCTGCAAACAGTAAAACAAGCTTCCATAAACCTCCAGCTAAATCCTACTCCTTAAGATACCCAAAACAATCAAAAAGTTTTGGCATACTGTTGCAGAGAATAATTTCTGGAACATAAAAGTCCTAATTTACCAGTAATTAAGAAAAAAAGAACCTGACACAAAAGAACCAGCCAGAGCACATGATCCTCTTTCTAGAGAAGGGTTAGCAAACAATATGGGCCAGATCTAGCCTTTGGCCTCTTTTTATATGGACTGGAAGCAAAAGATAGTTTTAACTTTTTTTTTAAATAAAAGTTACAAAAATAAAAGAAAATAGCTCTTAAAAAGGAAACATTTAACACTGCTGGTGGGAATGTAAATTAGTACAGCCATGATGAAAGTCAGTATGGATGTTCCTCAAAAAGGGAAAATAGACCAGCCGGAAGTCCTGGCTCTACCACTCCTGGATATCTATTCAAAAGAATCAAAGACAACATACCACAGAGAAACTGGCACATCTGTATTTATTGCTGCACTATTGACAATGGTCAGACCATGGAATCAGCCTAGATGGCCATCAACAGACCAATGGATAAGGAAAATTGCACACACACACATATGTGTGTGTGTGTGTGTGTGTTGAGTGTGGTGGTGGAAGCCTTTTTACCTTAAAAAAAAACAAAAATTATATATATATATAATATACATATATATGATGGAATTTCATATAATTATTATGAAGAATGAAAATCCATTCATAGAAAGATTAATGTAAGTAGAGATACACATGTTAAGCAATGGAGTGAGAATCAATAAGGCAAGTACCACATGTTTTCTCTCATATATAGAATCTTAAAGAGAAGGCCAGAAGCAGAAGGGACACTGGCTGTTACAGAAGGGGACCAGTGAAGAAGTGAGAAGTGGGGATAGTGGGGATAATTAAGAAAAAAATACCTTATATACATTTTTAAAGAAATCCGCTAATTTGTATAATTAATATACTGTAAAAATATGGAGTTGAGTGTATATGTGACTCACAACACTTGACCTCACTATATACTCTACCTCTTTACAGACAGTTTATTGATCTCCATTTTTGGAGGAAAGAAAACTAAACAAGATGTTAGAATCAACAGACAAGGATTTTAAACAGCTGTTATAATTAAGCTCATTATCATAAAATAAATATGCACATAAAAATTGAAATGATAAATCTTGGGCAAAATAAAAAAAAAAAACTACTGAAATACTAACTCTAGAACTAACAAACTTGGTATCTGAAATAAAAGACTCCCTGGACAGGCTTAACAGAAGAAACAAAAAATAGTCATAGAACTTAGAGGTTGGTTAATTGAAATTATTCATTAAAATAAGTATAGGAGACAATGGATGGTGAAAATATATCAGCTATGCCTCTGAGATTAAAAGGACAATATCAAACAATATAAGAAGAAATTGAAGTCCAAAAGAAGAGACACAAGAGAAGATACGGTAAATATAAATTTCCCAAGTTTGGAGAAAGAAACTTCAGGAAGCTCAGTGAATTATAGGAAGGATAGTTATTTAAAACAAAATAGGTATATGTGCATTACAGATAAAAAGTAAAGAGAAAATCAGGGCAGAAAGAGGGGGAAAAATTACATCAAGCATATGGCAATAATGATTATATCATCACTGACTTCTTTCCAGAAAAAAAAATGCAATAAAAAAGAAAGTAGAGAGCTGGAGAGATTGCTCAGCGGTTAAGGCACTGGCCTCCAGTGCCTAAGACCCCCGGTTCAATTCTCTAGTACCCACATAAACCAGACCCACAAGGTGGTGGCCCTGGTGTGCTCTCTCTCTCTCTGTCTCTCTCTCTCTGTCTCTCTCTCTCTTCTCTCTGCTTGAAAATGAATAAATAAAACATTTTTTAAAAGTAGATTAATCACAATCATTAAAGATCAAAAAAAAAATATTAGCACTCAAACCTAAATCTAGATGAGGTATACTTCAGCTGTGAAGACAACAGAAACCATGTTAAGTGTTTAACCATGTTAAAACTCAGGAGACGGTCCGGAGGCATGGCACCCATCAGTAACAACACACTTGGGCCAGGAAGACCAGGATGAATACTAAGATATACAGGATCCCTTGCCACAAGGACTAATACAGACAGCCCACGAAGGAGGATATACAACTGATCAGGGATGGGGAGGGGGGGAATTGGGGAATTCGGGATAACAACGCATGGTTTGCCCACTAAATAATGTAACTCATTATGGACAATAAATATATATTAAAAAAATTAAATTAAAAAAAACTCAGAGAATTTGTTTTCCAGAAGAAATGAGCTATGACTAAGGCTAAAGGAAAGTCTTCGAAAAGTGACCAATGCCAGAAGGAAAGATTCTCAATCCCATGTCAAGCCACACTCACTGTCTTCCTGCTCTACAGTCAACTCACTCAGTACTACTTACTGTCTTCCTCTCTAGTGACAGTAGCTTTGCTTTTGTTCCTGTGGTCTTTCCAGTGCTTTATGTATATGTGTGTGGGGTGGGGGAGGACTGATCATTAGAGCCCAGATCATTCATTTATTTGCTATGAGATATGGGGAAATTATGTTCACCCCACTGAGCCTCTGGTAAGCTAAAGGCAGATGGGTAGATACTTAGCTGCCATCCCTGAATAGGGACATGAAATCATGAATGTAAAGATGCTTCACACAGGTGCCCAACATCTACTTGTAATTCCTGGTGATTAAAGACATGAGACAAGATTGTCAAGTTCAGCTGCACTTTGATTGGTTGAAGAAGTAAGGATGTGTGCAGACCCTCTTGACTTTTCTGATTTTTGCTCCAGGTTCACACCCCAGATAGAAATAGGAGAGACCCCCACAATCTATCACCCACCTGCTACTCTTGCTCTATTCTTTGCTTCTGCAGGCTCATGGGCCTCAGAAAAATGTCTAGAGCAGTGCCATGAGTTGAATGGCACAACCTATAAACTTTTCACCTCTGCCATGGCAGTCCCCAAATGACCACATTCTTCTTGGTTATCAGCTTCCAAACAGATCACTGTTGCAGTTCATTGCTGGAGAACAGCACACCTGAGTGGAAAAAGCTTATGGGAAGAAAGGGCTTATTTCAGGATTATAGTTTCAGGGCAACACATTGCAGGAGCAGGATGCTGACTCACACATCAGGAGCAGGGAGTGAACAATCTGAGCGAGCTCACTGAGAGCTCCTAGTAGGCAGGACCAGTAAACATTAGGTCTGAGGCTGTTGACATACCTCTTCCAGCAAGGCTGTCTCCCAAAGGCTCCAGGAGCTGGGGATGAGACAAGAGGCTCAATCTCCAACACTTGAGATTACAGGGGACTTTTTCCATTCAAACCACCACAATCACTCTCTCAAGAACTTGATAGTTACACACGTTTTCTGTTAACCTATATATTGTTTTAAATTATTTACATTTCATTTATGTCTCTTACTGAAAGAATTGAGGCCCATTACCAGGATGGTGATTCTGAGAGAAACAGAGGAGCTTGGCAATTCTCTAGGTTGGTTTTAGGCTGGAAAAGATTGATACCTTAAAACACCTCCTTTAAAACACTAATCATAAATTGAAATACCTTCAGCAAGATTCTCTGACATCCTTCTCGCTACGAATTGAATTTTCCTGGTAATGGAAAACTGAACCAATATCTTATCGTCATGTCAAATCCTATTATTTTTGGTCAAGTTCAATTCAGAACAAAGGTCAATTGAAAAGCAAAATGAAGCACCAGCCAAATAAAGACCAAATGAGAATTCTAAACTGGGAAGTCTTGCTGTGTTAACTTCCTGGTGCCTGGCAGTTTCCACCAGGAAACTTTACAAGGGTGTGGGTGGGGCTGCTTTATATGTCAGGTGTCCTATAAGGTTAAGGAAAAATAATACTCCTACACTGAATTCTGGATAATCATTTGGGGCTACCCAGGACCATTTCTGAGCCAAAAGCACCTCAAAACGTTTCTTTACTGATATTTTATAATGATAAAAAATCTTCCATATTAGTGTCTAAAAGCTGCCACAACAAATTATCACTAACCCAGTGAAGATCAACAGAAAAGTATTTCTACACAGCTTTGGAGACTATAAGTCTGAAATGGTGTTGGCATTCTGTGCGATCTAAGAGACAATTCTTGCCCTGCCTCTCTATCAGCCCTTAGTGGCTGCAATCAAGCCTGGGTGTTCCTTGCTTTCTTGGTTTCTTGCTCCAGTGTCTGCCTTCATCTTCACATAGTGTTCTGCTTGTGTGTTTCCTCTGCTCTCTGTATCTTCTCCTTATCTTACTAGGTCACATGCTGTGGTGGTTTGAGTAACAAATGTCCCCCATAACCTCATGTCTTTGTAATTAAGCCTCATACTTAATCCCCAGCTGATGAAGCCTTTGAGAAGTGGAGCCTGGCTGGAGGAGGTGTGTCACTGGGGATAAACTTTGAGATTTATTAGTCCAGTCCTCCTGGCTGTTCATTAGCTCATTCTCTCTGCTTCCACCCTGCTGCTGTGAAGATGTGATGCCCAGCTATCTGGTCCTGCTATGCTTTCTCCACCATGAAGAAACTTCCCCTTGAAACTGTAAAGCCAGAACTAACCCTTTTCTTCCTATAAGCTGCTTCCAGTCAGGTGTCAAAACCACCAACAAGAAGGTAATTTCTACAGCATCCTATTGGACTTAGGTTTCACCCAGCTCTGTTCTTTAAGACCTTGTCTTAAATTTCACATTAAAAACCCATATTTCAAATAATTCTGAGGTTCCAGGTGATCATAGATTTTGTGAAACATGATTCAAGCCAGTATTGCTACTCTTGAGGAAAATGAAAAGAAAAACTAACTAGAAGATATGTTCAATGTAATTCTATCTACTTTGATTCATTAAGTACTTATTTCATTAAGATACAGCCTCAGTTGAATAGCTGGTACATGCTCAGTGTTGAGGTCTCTTGAACTCTGTATGGACCCAAATCCAATGCTTTCGACTGGGCTAGTTATCTCCATTGGCCTTTACTTTTCCTGTGGAAAAAAATGAGAGGGAAAGAGAGAGACTGGTGTCAATCATGTCTTCTCTCAAAGGAGGCATTAAGTTGCCTAAGAGTTCTGATTTCACAGTCCCACTGGAAGTGTCTCCATGGGAACTCAAGCACTGAATGACAGTGCTTCACATGGTACCTAATACAGAGAAAGAACTAAATTTATTTTTATCAAATCTAAATATGAAACATTTCCTTCAAGAATAAATTTAGAATGGGAACAAAGGGAATTGAATAAATTGGCAGATAATATGGTGAGAAAAAAGACTCAATTTCTTATTACAATTGAATAAGACTTCACCAAACAGCTTTCATAGACCAGACCCTCTAGGGTGCAGAACTGACCAACCACACTAGGAGTTTAAATGGAATTATCCAGCATATAAAATATGCTGGTGATGAACAACCCCATGTTATAATTCCACTTCTTCAGGTTTTCTGAAGATAGTCTAATCATGAAGATATCAGCACTCACACGTGCACCAATGAACACATAGTAATAATAAATATTGTTATTTATTGAGCATATATGATGATCTGGCCACTATATTTTGTACTCAAAATATTTTTCCACTTAATTTATGAATCATAAACTACTATATGGGCTTTGTAAATAAAGAGCCTTAGGCTTGCAAAGGCTGTACTTTTTTTCTTTTTGGTGTACATATGTGTGTGTGTGGTGTATATATGTGTGGTGTATTACGTGTGATGTATGGTGGATGTGTGTATAGTGTTTTGCATGTGGTGTATGTGGATGTGTGGTGTACTGTGTGTGGTGTATGGTGGATGTGTGTATAGCATTTTGTTTGTGGTGTATGTGTATGTAGGGTGTGTTGTGTGGTGTATGGTGGATATGTGTATAGTGTATTGTTTGTGATGTATGTGTATGTGTAGTGTATTGTGTGCGGTGTTTGGTGGATGTGTTTATAGTGTTTTGTGTGTGGTATATGTGTGTGTGGTGCATGGTGTATGGTGTGTAGTATATGTATGGTGCATGTGTGTGCAGGTGCATGTGTATGATTGTGTGGAGGTGAGAGGTCCCTTCAGGGGTCAGTCCTCACCTTCTTTGTTTAAGGCAGAGTCTGTTGCTCACTGTTGCTAGCTGTGCTCACTGTTCACCAGGCTAGCTGACTCTGTTTCTGAGCAATTCTTCTGTCTCTGAAGCTGTTCCCTCCTCCCCCCCCCACCCCCTACCCAGGTGCCCTGGGATTATAGATGTTAGTGATATAGAGTCCAGCTTTTGCCTGGGTTTGGCCTCCCAAAACTCAGGTCTCATACTTGCAGAGCAAGCACTTTATTCCCTGTCATCTCCCCAACTTCAACTGAGCTTTTTCCATCATGCCACACTGCTTCATTATTGATTGAATGTGGGCCCAAAGCCCCTTAAGGCTAATAAGAAAAATCCTGGCTCCTGTCTCACGAGGACTATGAATTAGTATCTAACGATGAAACACTCACATCATTTATCAAGTTTTCATTATTTCCTTTTTAAACAATCAAAGCACATTGCTCAGTTTCTCTAAGCCTCCATTTCTTCATCTGTCAAGTTAAAATAATAGAACTCATCTTCAAGATGGTTCACAAAATGCATCCAATAAGAACTCTGCCACTGACGTTATTAGTTTTCTGTGTGTATGTGTGTGCCTGAGTGTGTGTGTGTGTGTGTGTGTGTGTGTGTGTGTGTGTGTGTGTGTTGGCAAGTACATGCCACTGTACACATGCAGAGGCCAAAGGACCATCCTGCATATCATCCTCACTTCCCACCTTTTGTTGAGGCCGTGTCTCTTGTTAATCATTCCTGCATTCAAAAGCTTAGCTGGCCCATGAGCTCACAGGGATTCTCCTGTCTCTACTTCCCATGTCACTGTAGGCACACTGGGATCACAGACGCATGCACGTGGGTCCTGGAGTTGTCATGCTTACACAGAAAGTGCTTTTACCCAGAGAGTTGCCTCCTCAGCCTGGTTATGAGTCTTTTTACTATGACATAGTAACTGAATAAGGACTTCCTTCTGTCTTCATCTTTTCTTGTTCATTGATTCTGACCAGAGTTGCAGGTGGTCAGGTGATGGGAAGAAGATGGACTGAGGATCACAGATAATCCTTAGTGATAGCAACAAGTTCTGGAAATGACATTGTTATCACGTAAATTGTTCCGCTGTGTTTGCTGCATTTGCAAAAGGTACTGAGGATAACCTGGAATCCACAACTTTAGCTGGTGAGTCTGAGAGGGCAAGCTGGAGACAGACAGTAGGGACCAGCCCCATACCTTGAAGGCATCCTAGTAGAGAGCTGAGCTAGGCCTTGATTTATGATACAAATCAACATCTCACTAAGAATCAGGGACATGACAATGAGTAACATCTGCAATGGGAAAATTCTGTGTGCTGATTTGTTGGTTTACACATTTGAATCCACGGGTTCTCAGACTATTAGAAAAGGAAAATATTTTAGAAATCATTTCCCCTAAAAAATAAATATTCATTTTATGGGTAAAACAATTATTGCCCATAAAAAGGTACATGTTAATTTGACAAAACAAGAACTAAAATTTAGGATCCCTTTTGGCATATGGAGGGAACATGAAGACAGGGTTTTTCAATCTGGGTGCTACTGAAATACGGGCAAGATATTTCTTTGTTGTAAAAGATGACCTATGCATTATCACATGACCTGAGCAGCATTACCTCTACACAATAGTTGCTGATAACAACCCCCAGGTGCTCAGCTTGGACATTCTAACTGCTCTAAATGGTGCCTGTGAATTACATCACTCCAATTGAGAACCACTGTCTTGAAGCTTATTTAGAAAATGAAAGGAAATCATGAATCTACTTAATAGTGGATTGTAGTTCAGCAAACAATAAATGCTGACAGTTACCAGTGTTTGTTATTTAATTCAGAGATCCTGGAATCTAGTGTTGTTTTCATTATGTCTTTTTGGATGTGCCTGAGTAAAAGTGATAGAAAGCCCTGATGATGGTTTTTATTGTCAATTTGACAGGAACTGTGAGGGAATGTTTAGAATAGGTGAGCCTTTGCTCACATCTATGAAGGATTATCTTTTTTTAAAATCTTTTTTTATTTTTCTTTTTTCCTCAACCACAATAACATATGATTTTTATTCTTTTTTAAAAATATCTTGATTATGAATAATTATATACATTTTAGGAGCAAATCTTGTGAATGTGTCCCCATTTCCCTCTTCTCTGTCCCCTAGCCACTGGGGTTCTTCCTAGGTGCACATACTGGATCTGTCTATAGGTTAGAGGGTTATGAACTGCACCAGAGGGAGACAGTTTTTTGTTCTTCTTTTTTTTTCTTCCCACTTTGTACACTGGTGCTGAGAGGAATGATGTCTCTGGATATTCTCCCCCATAATGGCTCTTATATTCTTTCCACCCGCTCTTCCGCTCAGTTCCCTGAGTCATAGTGGGTGAGTTTTGAGTCTGCTTTGTTGTTGAGATCTTAAGTGTCTCTGGATCTTTGCCCTGAGTTGTGTCGGGTATCATTGGTGTATCCCTCCATTGACCTTTCATGGGTTATCAGACTTGCTGTGGTGATTGGTCTCGGTTTGTCTCATCACTTTCTCATAGGTTTCATTTGGGCTCTGTGTAAAGGCTACCTGTGGCTTGTCTCCTACCAGGTTGTCAGCCATCATCCAACGTCTTGTTGGTGGAAATGGGTTGTTCCCAGCTCTCTCAATGCCTTCTGAAAAATATAAACAGAATCGGAGAGTGAGATCAATATAGGGTAAATGGGACATGAGACGACATTGCTATTTTGGCTAGAACCTAATGGATGTAACCTATCTGTAGCTCTTTGATAGTGGGAATTTCCCTTTGGAGGCCGAGTTCTTGGTCCCCATAGGATTATGCCGTGGATCCCAGTTCCAGTTAAGGATTCCTTGTCACTAAACCAATCTCTTAGCCAATCAGTAAAGGATTATCTTGATTAGGTTTATTAATGTGGGAAGATCTACCTTAACTAAGGATGGCACCATTCCATGGGCTAGGTGAGAGATGGCTAAACCATTATCACTCTGTTTCCTCACTATGGACTGAATTCAAGCTACTTCAAATTCTTCCTGCCATGCTTTCCTGCCATAATGAAATATAACCTGGAACTGTAAGCTGAAATAAACCTTCCTCTCAGAAACTGGATGGAAACGAGAAAAAGAGCTCACACTGCTTTTGGAGGGAAAACATGGATTTAGTTCAGAATAAGACAGCACACCCTCTCTCATCTCTTTCTTACTTTCTCAAGTAGCTCCTCCCAAGGAGCCTTTTGTGACTTTCTCCCTTCTATATCCCCAAGCTCCCTGGACATTTATTCTGTAATGTAATAACACATTTGTTATGGGAAACTGTAACCACAGAACCAGCACCAGAGAATGCGTGGAGAATCAGTTTATTTTCATGTCAGCTTGGGCCCAGGGGAATCGCTTTCAAAGCCTGGACTCTGATTCTTGGTGGTTCAGAGCTTATATACTTTTTCTTGGACTACTATTATTACTCTTAGAGCTTGGTGCCCTGGCCTAGTGACAGACACCTTGCATCAGAGATAAATTTTACAGAAAATGGGAAGGAAAACAAAGGTATGGTTAGTTTGCAGACAGAGGTCTATCTGTGGTCATAGTTACAGAGATAAAAGAAAAGATAGTACAAGTTAGGTGCTCAATACAAATCATTGGAAGTAAAACTATAGTGTCAGCACAAAAGACTAATTAATATGAAAACTTATCTAACTTTGGGATGGGCTTCTATGCCTCCATTTCATATTCATAGCCATCTCACCCCATAGACATAGATCTTGGGGAAGGGACTATGTCTTACTCATCTTTATATACTTACTGACTTTTTCAATACATGACCTACAAGGTTATAAATTACTATTTATTAAATAGGCAAACGTGGGTTATGGGATGTCTTTTGAAAGTGAATGGACAGGCTTGAGAGATATGCTAGCTATGTTGCTATGAATTATAAATTGAACAAATATTTTCCAAGCCAAGCAAAATATTGTCTTTGAATTTGGCTAGATTAAGGAGCTAATCAGCAGGTAGCTTCCCACAGCATTATTTCTAAAAGTGTTCTCCAACATCCCCAGATAAAAAAGGTGCATATCGGAAATTAATCTACAAGAATCTACTTCATGGAGGAATCTGTGATCACAGAAAATAGTCGCTAAGCCAAGTTCAAGTACAAATAGTAATACATAGTTTCTAAGCTATCAATTTAGCAAGGAAAATTCAGTATCCTAACAGAGCATTGTTTAGCTCAGTAGGAGATGAGAATTTGGGCCACAGTGGGTCAGGCTGGAACAGAAGAGGCTGAGCAGAGCCACTGAGCTCCACTTTCATGCTCCCGCACCTCCATGCAGATCCCACAGAGCTCAAAGGGAAGAGTAACTATTTAAAGACCATCACTTTGAAGAAAGGCCCAATCAAGGCCTGGCCCTAATTTTCATATAATTTTTAATTACAGCTGTGAAGATCATTACCAGTAGAAGGTAAAGAAAGTAAAAGTTGAAAGGGGAACCCTCCAGTAGAAATCCAAGGGTTCCCATGAACAAAAGGAGACCTGATAGACCAAACCATGTGGTGTGTTATGGGAGACCTATTCACTGGGGTGATGCAAACACAAATCTCTCCAGATAGGGCACAGATGAAAAACCAATGGATGATTACAAGACCAGCCTTGGTGAACCAATGATTTTATTGGGGTTACTTACAGAACAGGTGAAGGGGTGCTTACAGGAGCATGGGTGGCTCAAGAGCAGCTTCATCACCAAAGAAGCCACCCCAGCTTCAAGTGATGAACAAGTGATGGTTCACTGAGCTCTCTTTGGAGCACTCTGCTTCATCTGCAGGTAGCTTGGCAGGTTGGAAAGTCTCAAACACACTACATGAATCAGAAAGTCTTGTCCCCAAGCAGCTGTTTATTAGCCTTATTCTTGCAAACCTTTCCTAGACTTGTTGACTTCCAGAGTCTCTGGAACATTCCTGCCCCTCCTAGGAAGGAATGTTTTAGTTTCTCATTAACATAACCTTAGGGAATCAGTGAGTGAATTTAAGTTTCAGGTCTCTGAAACTTAACTTCCAGAATCAGAGTTCCTTCTTCTCTTCAAGTCAGAGGAATCTGCTACACAAAACCCTGAAAAGTATTTCATTTTCCTGACAATGGACACTGGCTAAGAAGTCAACTACCTGCCTTTACATGGCTGATTTTAATACTGAACTTTTGTAGTTTACCTATGGGCAGGATAGCAGTTAAACCAAAAGGAATACCTGGTCTGACCAACAGTTCTACTCCTCATGGCTAATCTAATAAGCCACATTGTTTTTGGCATATATACCTGATTTCCTTAGAATTGGCCTTCCTCAAAACAAATCAACTTTGGGACATTAGTAGGATGAATTTTCTATACTTGTGGCATGAGGACCAAACTCAGGACTTCTCTGGGTTGGCTAAAAAGTAAGCAACAACCTCACAGGCCAGCCATTCTCTCCTACCAAAGCTGTCCCGCCACTGTGTTTCTTCCAATATCTCCACAGAGCATTAACATAACCATCCTCAGGCTTCAATCCAACTGTTTCATAACAAATTACAATTATAAACTCCTACGTTATATCACAATAGCGTGAGTTCAATCATCATTTTCTTGCCAAGTAAGCTCCCTGAATATCACCGTGATTGTTTTTCTTCAGAAACCACTCCATCTGGGATACACAGACTCAGAGAGAGCAATGCATCACACATCTGACTGACAGCCAAGACAACTCACTTGAAATTGTGTTGTCATCGATTTTTTTTTAAAGCCAGTCCTTCCCAGGATTCTGAGAAATGTTCAGATTTTGTCATTTTAAATCTGTTCTTTCTCCACAAATAGGATCTATTCATTTGTGATTGACAATTCTTGGGAAATACAGAAGAAAAAAATTTAGACAGACTAATACATTTTTAATATTTACGGGGCACTGACCGTATGTGTGTACTTGGTTATAGCCTGTTTCTTGCTGGAGCTCAGTATGTGAAATGATAGTCCCTTGAAAAGCCTCTGATTTTCAAAAGGCAGAGGACACATTGTTCCTAAAACACCTTGCAAACAGTTCCAAAAATTGCCCTATGCATGGTAGTCTTAGAAGTGCTATGCAACATAAGTTATTTATAAATGTTGATATTGCATATGCAAATCGAAAGTGAACATGAGAAATGTGTGCTCAGTTTGAACTTACTGCTACCTGATTCACTGACATCTTCCAAACAATGCTTAAATTGGTTTTCTTCCAAGCTGGGGAACTGGAGGGCTTCCGTTCACCAAACACTCAGGACTGCTGACAAAACCATATGACTAATTATGTCATCTCCACTTTGACAACTGCTGATTTTTACTGTGAGGGCCTGTCAGCCGGCAGTGCCAGGTGTTGGCACACCTTTAAAGTCTGCACCTCTATCCCACCATTCCTTCAGCACCAATAATTGTCCACAGAGAACCTTTGTGACTGCAGATCAGTATGGAGTTGTTAAGAAAAACGGCCATTTTCAGGAGAAATAAAGACAATGAAGCTTCCACAGGGATTTTCACAAAAGTGCAGCCACATTTCAAAGCCAAACAACTGCAGATAAAGACAGAGATGCAGCTGTGCGTCTCCAGTGATGGGGCCCAGGAAGTGCTAGGCACATCTGTTAGCACACGCTCGGTTTCTCTAGCAAACCTGCCAGAGTCCTCCACTGCCAGTTGCTAAGCACCAATCATTCCACCAGGTAATTAAACTGCCTGCGATAGTCCACACCGCACTTTACTGGAGAAATCTTAAACTGTGGTAGGGAGGGTTTAAATATTTCTTCCCATGGAGGTCACATATTAAATGATTAGATTTCTATTTTTGTAATAATAACTGCTACTTTTATTAAATTTCATGTTTTTAAAATCATGTTCCTATGCATTGTCTTTTTAATGTATGTGTGGATATGTATGATGAACATGTAAGGATCATACCTGTGCCAAGGCACACCTTGGGGTGTCTGCCTTCTCCTTCCAAATTGCTTGAGGCAGGGTGTCCCCTATTGTTTTTGCTGCTGCATGTGTGCCAGTCTAGCTAGCCCAGGAGGTTTAAGTCTCTCCTGGGCCCACTTCCCATTTCCATAAGTCCCAAGGATTGTATTCCCCAGCTTCATGTGGGTGCTGAGGAATCAAACATGGGCTGACAGGCTTGCAAACATGTACCTCTGATGGTGAAGCCATTTTCCCAGCCCTCACATTGTCTTTTAATTTTGGTCACTAACCAGTTATAAAGGCTCAGGAAATTAAATTTCAAGTTACCTGTGATTACCCAGAAAGAGGAGGAGCCAAGACAAAAATCTGGGACCTCAGATTCCAAATCTTACTCTGTTCAAATTGTGAGCCATACAAGGTTTAGGCAAGAAGAAATTATGGCTCAGTGTTTGGGCTCCCAATCTCTAACTCTATTTGCCAGTCCTGATATTTTACTGCAAAGATGAGCCTGAAAACATCCAATTATTACCTGCAAAACATTTGGGGAGTAATGTTCCCTGCATATTACTTAATGTGTATTCACATGTGGGCACTTGCACATATGTATATGGTAAACTACTGCACATTTTATAATTTCCCCAAGCAACAGTATAATAGACACATATTAGTTATGTTGGGAATTTGAGGGATACTTGGGAATGAAAGTGAGATATGTTTGGGAGAGAGAATACCAGTTCCAGAGTACCAGCTGTCTGATCAGATCTGCTTCATGATTCGGGCACATCCAATAAAGTATGCAGCATCTTAAATAAATGGTGAGCATAAAAAGACGTGAAAGGAGAAAACCACGCACTCGGTGACGTGAGGGGCAGGGGCAGGACCACAGGGCTGTTCTGGGGAGGAAGGGCTTGCTGAATGTTTCATCCCACTTATTGGGATTACAGCAGTCCTGTGCTCTGTCTGGGTAAGAGGAATAAACAAAGCATGGTTTTTCTTTCTGGTGTGCAAAGACAGTCAAGACAGTATCAGAGAGACCATTATAGAGCAGCCGTTTGTCCAGTATTGTGGCCAGGGGCAACACAGATGGTGGTTTGGAGCAGAAAAAGACTACCTGGGGAAAGGAAAGGAGGAGCTAGAGGTGAGCTGGAAGAACAAGTAGCAGAATATTCTGGATGCAGAGAACAATATGTGTATCATGGAAGTAGTATGAGGAATAAGGAATAGCTCTGAGTGGTCTGTTCTATTTGTCTGGGACAAAGAAGAGTTAAGAGATGATAAGAGGCAGGGAGTAGGGATGAGGCTTTGCTACTTGTCACTCTACTATGAGAAAAGGGTCCAGATTAGAAAAAAAAAGTAAATATGTTAAACTTCTTTTAAGGAGTATGATCCACCTGCATATAGAAAGACACACAGCAGCAGAGCCTAAGAAGAAGGGAACTGGGGAGATTAGGAGAACCTTTGTCCCACGTGGGAAGACATGTGCTAAGTGTTTGAGACCGACACCCAATTATCAGTGATAATCGATGTATTACTGCTCCCCACCCCCTTGTATCTGCTATGTTCCTTCTTCTGCTAGCAGAGCATAGCCCTAGGAGCCAAAGTGGATCCAGGGTGGCATCTCTCTCTCTTCCATCCTTGACTACAGTGATTGGTTAGAGGGGTGGACAGATGGTTACAATGAGCCAATCAAAGGTCCCCTGAGAATTTTCAACCTTGGGCAAGGATAAGGAAACTCCTTTGCCCACCAAGAAGCAGAGCAATCAGTGGTTCTATCTTCCTACAAAATGTGAGCACAAAAGTGACACACAACGGTAGGAGGATCGCTGTGAGTTTGAGGCCAGCCTGAGACTACAATGTGCATTCCAGGTGAGCCTCTGATAGAGCGAGACCTTACCTCAAAAAAAAAAAAAAATAGTGGTGCAGAGAATAAGCACAAATGTTTGGTTTCGGATTCTTCAGTTCCAAATGTTCATAAAAGCGACTCAGCCTGGAACATGTGGACAATCTTCCTTGTGGTTTGGTGGCTCATTTCTTTGGAGTTTAGTCATTTGTAACTTCCAGAGGTTCTTAAATAAACTTTCAGAGGTTCTTAAATAAAACATTGTGGGGGATGGTGAGGTGGTTCCCAGGTTAAACGCTCTTGCAAGCCTACCAACCCAAGTTTGATCCTCTACAACCACATAAAGTCAGAAGCAAAGTGTCACACATGTCTGTAATCCCCACATACCTATAGAGACAGGAGATTGAGCCAGGAAAATCATGAAGTTCAGAGACCCTGTCTTGAAAGAAGTTAGAAGTAGAGAGGCACCCTAAGGTGGTCCACTGGCCTTCACAAGCTTGCCATTAACACCACACACACACACACACACACACACACACACACACACAGCATGCACACACACAGCATGCACATACACACAGATAAATAATAAAAATAGAAATAAATAAAATTGAACATTAGAAAACATTGTGAATGAAAGGGTGAGAGATGAAGCCGAGAGGCCTGGAAAAATGGAAGTATGGAAAACAGAAACAAGAAATAAAGTGCATCAAGTTAAATATCCAGGATGACAGGAATTGGCAAACTCTTTCTGTCAGGGGTAGATAAGAAATATTGAAGACTTTCTAAACCATGTAGTCACTGCAATCACTCAGCTTTGCTTCTGTGGCATGAAAGCAGTCAGAGATATATATATAAATAAATGAGCATGGCTGTGTTCCAATAAAACTTTATTTGCATTACCATCACTTTGCGACCTGCCCGGCATAATTTACCTTTGCTTTCATGCCAATTTAACTAAGCTTTTGCAATTGCATTTTCTAGAGTACCTAGATATAGAAGTGAAGGGAATTTTTCTTTGAAGACTCAGCCACCTTCTTACTTCGAAAAGGACATGTCTAGTTGTCTAAGTCATTATCTTTTTGTAACTATTTTGAATATGTCGGTCAGTGTTGGCCCACCGTATTAGCCATCCATGGACATATATTCTAGGCCTTAGAGCCAAGATACAAGAACCCATGTGATATCATTTTCATTGAGCCAATGTCACCAGTAAGGCTGGCTGCTTCCTCCTTCCACTGACTCTACCACAGAGAACATCTCTTCCACACATTCAGACTTTACCATGGATTGAACTGTACTAGAAACAATTCTCCCTGCCTTTGTGAGAGACAGTGGTATTAAGAAGCTCCCTGATATCTATTTCAAAGAAGTTGAATTTACCCTCTGCTTATTTGGTCTTACACTTTTTGCTCCATGCTCACGATTTTATCTTCTGTTCATCCCGTTCCAAACTGTGAAAAGGTACTGCATGCTAAATTTTCTACTTCAGGTATATCTTTAATCTTCCCTTAATGCCATATGCTTATCTGCAACTGGGGGAAGTAGTGTCTCTCCCGCAGAGTCACGTGGCTAGTTAAGTTAGATAACAAATTTGAAAGTGTCTTCAATTCAGCTTCCAGACTGCACTAGCTACTCTGTGCGAGTAGTGTGTCCTGGAGGGTAGTAGGTATGCTGGATGAATTATGTAGCCTTCGTGGCCCTTGATCTGAAACCCCTACAGAGAGAGGCTCAAGAATTATTCACTAGATTTTTTTTTCCTTCAAGTGAGGTCGGGGACCCACTGTAACAGGATTGATCCAACACACTGCATGCCTAAGAAAAACAGAATCTAGGGAAACACAGCTACGGGTGTTTTGTAAATAAATGTAGCAACAGATGTGTGGAGTTTGAAATTTTGTCAACATAGAAATCACTTTTCCAAAGTTAGTTTCCCCATCCAAGAATAGTGCCCTTAATTTCTATAATTAAAAATACCTGCCATATGTTTAACTCTCATTTGTGGCAACTTTTAAGGGAAACTACACACCCTTTGGAATTCTTTCTGGACAGAGGCATTTGTAATTAACAAGTGAAGAGCTGGGGTATGAGGCTCATTCTCCCCTGGCTCTCACCAGAGGACTGTCTACTTCAGTCCTCATTTCTTTAGCTAAAAATCAATGCTATGATTAAAAATCTGTGGCATAGAGTTGGCACTGAAGAATCAAAACAACTTCAGAGAAAGATCCCTTGGAATGGCCCCTCAGGAGCTGAGTGGGTGGAGTGGTGTGGGGGCCCAGGAATGTCTGCTCAAGGGAAACAGAGTTGAGAAGCATGAAGTTCAGGTCGAGTCTTCACATAGCCAGGAAATGACTCAGCACCAAATTGTCAAGTTATGGTGACGGAGAAGGCAGTGGGTTCCCAATGAATGTAACTCAGATGCATTTGCAGCAACCATGGGACACAGTGACCTGGATTCAAGTCCGTCTGTGGTCACTTCCTTGCCTTTGGAATGTTGGAGCACTGTTTAATCTCCCTGAGCTTTAGTAAGCATCTGAAGAGTTGGCATGCCTCCCACACTAGCTAATGGCAGCTAATGGTTGTTGGGAGAGGCAGAGTCAGGTTTATCAACGGTGTAGACACTGGTAATTTGTGCATTCCGTAGTAAATAAATTTCCACCCATGCTTATACAAACAACCTTAATTTAACTTAATGCATAAAAAAGTAATGATAGCAACTTGGAGATTGAACAGGAAGTAGAGGAGTATTAAGGGGAGGGAAGGGGGGACAAGAGGTCATTGGGGAGAATGAGACAAAATATATACATATATAAAAATGGAAAAGGTAAATTAAAAAAATTTAAATGGGCACAAGATCAAGGATCCTTCCCAAGATGATTATCAACATCACATAGCAAGCACTGAACCAATGACAAGGGTGACGAACATAGTGGAGTTGGATGCTTCTCTTCCAGCTCCTTTGTCTTGGTACTCACAACCTCTTCCATGGATTATGGTATCGTTAGACTCACAGTTAAGCCCCAAACTTCAAACTCTCTCCTGTCCCAATCCATTATCCACTCTACCATGAAACCACATCTTACCCCAATCTGTTGTCACTAGCTGTCTTTTAAATTTCATTTTTATGCTTAAAACTTTTCACTAGCTTCCCACTGACTAAATAAAAAAATCTTGACCACTTTAGTATGACAATGTACCATGAAAACTTTTTATATCTCATTCCTCCTCCAGTTGCCACCATATTCCAGCATCTCCAGATCACTATCTCTACGAGAACCAGTCTCTTCCACTTTCCAATATTGGCTCAAAGAGCTTGTACCCAGAAAGCTATCGCTACTCTTTTAGATTTTAGTAAATTCTATTTTCTACCAGAGATAGTTTAAAATATTTCTTCAAGCTCAATTATGACTTCATTCATCCATTCATCATTTAGTTATACAATACAGTATTTTTAATCCCTCTGTGCCAGAAACCATGTTTCCTAGTAGGAAGATATAATGATTGAACTTCAGTCCCAGCAATTAAGATGCTCAGTCTGATAGGTCACAGGGGTATGCGGACATCTATTAAATGCCATGAAGTTCATGGATAACAGGAGCATATACATGTTATCAAAGTGGGCCTAGAAGGGAGAGAAGAGAGTCTTCTCTGAATGAAGCTCTCATTGGTCTTCTTGCAGGGACTATTTATTGTTTTGTATGTTGTATGTGTGGGTGTGTGTATAAATGTTTATATGCATGTGGGCACACATATTTGCATGCAGTCAATCATGTGTGTGTATGTAGGGCACAGATTGAGGCCAGATGTCCTCTTCTTTCACTTCTCTACCTTATTTTCAGAGACAGCGTCTCTGACAGTACCAAAGCTGGTGAGCAAGTCCTGCCTCGTTAACACCAACATACCTATCATTTTTATGTGCGCACTAAGGATCTGAACTTTAGTCCTCATTCTACCATAGCATATACCTTCCCACCTGAGTCTTTCACCAGCCCCTTACATAGAATCCTGTGAAGTCTTTGATCACTTGTCTGGTTACTGTGATCATGTATGTGTCTGAGTCTCTCCTTATCTAGGAGATTCCCAAAGTTCATTCCTCTGCTCCTCTGCTCCCCTACTCACAGCACAAGGCCTGCGGATGAGGAAAAGTACAGTATTCTATTCTCAGTAGCCAAGGAGTCTCCTAGTGACAAAATAGTTTCAGAGCTGGTGCTTGGTTACAAGAAACCTTAGGTCAACAGAGAAGCTGTCACACTTGAATTAACAGCAGTATTTATCAAACTGAGCTGATGCCAAGGATAGAAAACCTCCTTATTTTGTTTGTTTGATTCAAATAGCAAATCTGTTCTTTTTACCATTAAGGAAGGAGCTGTCCTACACTTAGTTGTAGTTGATCTCACAGCTCATTTGCCAGGCCAGTGAAGAAAACATCTATCTGTATAGGTCTGTGTCTCATGCCAACAGGTTTCTGATGGCAAGTACTCAGAGTGACACATTTTACAAACATCCTGGCAAATACAAAAGTGTCAGGGCACTCATTCCTCATAACGACAATCCTTAAGTGATTTTTTTTGTGACAGATTAAAACAACAATAACAAAGAAATGATTTCATCCATTGGCATTATGTATACTATAATGTATACAATGGCACACAATTGACAAAGTATTCCCACACACAAATTTAACCCTCACAAATTTAAGGAGCATTATTCTTGAGGCTGGTGAGATACCTCAGCCAGTAAAGTGCTTGCCACACAAGCATAGAACCTGAGTTTGGGTTCCCAGCACCCACATAAAAATATAGGGGAGGGAAGTAAGTGTCTTTAATCACAGGACAGGGCTGGCAGGGACAAGAGGGTTTCTCAAACTAGTCTTGCAAATTGGTGACATCAAATGAGAAATCCTATCTCATAAAATAATGAGTGTGAGGAGCAGCTGGGACCCCTCCTGTTGTCTGACTAGAACTGGGAAGCTGTTTCCCCAGCTCCCTGTTCCCCTGGGGTTCCCGAGAGACTGCTGGAACCTCAGCTGCATCAGCCTCCTGTGATTTCACCAATCTCCTTGCCACTGGCTGAACACTCCCACACAGGCCCAATCCAGGAGCCCACAGTCCAGTCTGGATGGAGGAGCTGGGTGATCCCACCACCTCCCACCAGTCCTTCGCACTTCAACCTCCAGCATCCCCCTACCAGCACCTTCCTAGAGCATTGCTCCTACCCTATATCTGTTAATCATCTGCCAGGGGTACCAGTGAGTCCTCCACAACCTGCTCAGTTGGGTACAGTAGGGGAGCAAGAGCAAGTGCTACTGTCCTGGAGCCCCACAGGTATGACATGGGTGTGATCAGAGGCTAAAAACATTCTGGGCCTCCAAGCATAGGTTTTGTATCAGCTGCCAGACAAGAGCTTCTGGTGGGCTTGCAACCTCCACAACCTGCACATATGTGGATACAACACTATCCCACTCCAATCTCATTCAAACCCAAAAGAGAACATTCACAGAAGAGCCTACGATGGCTAACACTTATTTCTTCCTTAATAAAATATGCCCTTTGCCCTGAGATGGATAGACCCAGACACAAAGAAAAAAAAAGGAAGAAAGAAAGAAAAGAAAAAGAAAAATATGACAAACTGAGAAATCTCCACCAAGGTTCTGAGTCACCGTGGAAATCTTCAATGAAAATATAGAGACTCTGACCAAGAGAATGCTGAATGGGAAGAAAATCATCAAAAAACCAACAATTGCTTGAATGAAATTGAGTGGAATCATCTCCTACAGCACACAGCTTTAGTCACTAGGCTTAACTTATTGAGGAAAAACAGAGAGACCTCAAAAGAGAGATAAGTGAATTGAAGATGACTCAACAAAGAGAGAATCTCAATAATCAGCTAACTAAGCTTAATGAGCCATGATTAAATGCAAGAATGAGTTCCAAGAAGCATCATGAAAATCAAACTGAGAACGGAAATGGGAACTTGACAAAAGGATAGATATGATATAGAAAAATGCAACAGAAAACAAAAATCCAATAAAGCTTATAAAAGCCTCTTTAGAAACCCTCACTAACAGAGGAGATCAGGTGGAAAACAGAACCTCAGAACTGGAAGATAAGACAGAGTCCAAAATTTTTGATAAATTAAAAAACACCATCCAAACAGAATATGAGGGAATTGTGAAATACTCTAAAAGAACCAAACATCTGGATCATGGGCATACCAGAAGGGGAAGAAAGTCAGACCAAAGCATGGAGGACATATTCAATACAATTATTGAATAAAAATTTCCCATTCTATCAAAAGAGAAGCCCATGAAGATACAAGAACCTCACAGAACAGCAAACTGGATCAAAGAAAAAACTCTCCAAGGCACAGCATAGTGAAAACTCTGAACAATGAAAACAAAGAGAGAGTATTAAAAGCAGCAAGAGAAAACAACTCATTATGTACAAATATAATCCCATTAGAATTACCACAGATTTTCTGATGGAAACCCTGAAAGCCAGAAGATCTTGGAATGGAGCACTTCAAAGTCTAAAAAACTATGGCTTCTAACAAAACTATTATACCCAGCAAAAGTATCCCTCATAATAGATGGTGCAAGGAAAATTTTCCATGATAAAAACCAGCTCTATGATTATATGAATACAAAGCCAAATCTACAGAGAACATCAGGGATACGCCCCACAGGAGTTGAATAACCTACTCAAGAGCCTAAAAGAGGGGCTTTACCCCCTTTTCTCTTCCCTCACAGTGGGAGGTCTCTGAATATTCTCCTCTTTCCTTCTCTTAGTCTAATACAGTCTCTCTAAACCTTAGAAAAGGACCTTACAGGAGGAAAAACACAATAGCCAAAACTAGAGCAGGCATAAAGCCCAAAAAAGCATCCAACTCTATAAAGCCTCCAACATGGCAGGGATTAATTCCAAACTCACAGATATAACTTTAAATATTAATGGACTTAATTTCCATATCAAATGACACAAGTTAACAGACTAGATCAGAAAAACAGACCATTCCATCTGCAGTATTCAAGAAACCCACCTCACCACGAAGCATAGACACCTCTTAGGGTGAAAGGGTATGAAATGATTTTCCAATCAAATGAAAGTAAGAAACAAACAGATATGGCTACACTAATATCAAACAAAATAGTCTTAAAACAAAAAGTAATCAAAAAGGACAAAGAAGGCCACATTTTACTCATCAAGGAAACTATGCAACAAGAGGACTTCACAATCATAAATCTGTATGTACCAAACATAGGTGCACCAGAGCTTATAAAACAAACCCTACTTGACAACAAGCCAGAAACAAATACTGATTCCATCATAGTAGAAGACTTCAATACATGACTATCATCAATAGACAGATCATCCAAGCAAAAAATCAACAGGAAAATAATAGAGCTTAATAACACCATAGCTCAATAAGACCTAACAGACATCTACAGAACATTTCATTCCAATTCTAAAGAACACCCATTCTTCTCAGCAGCCCACAGGACCTTCTCCAAAATAGATCATATATTAGGACATAAAACATGCCTTCATAAATTAAGAAAAATTGATTAATTTTCTGTATCATATCCAACCACAATGAGTTAAGCTAGAAATTAAAAACAAGAGAAACAACATAAATTACATTAGCTTCTACAGACTGAAAAATATGCTATTAAACAAAGAATGGGTCATGGAAGAAATGAAAAGGAAAATTGTAAAAACACAACAAACCAAAACTTATGGGACACAATGAAGGAAGTCCTAAGGGAAAAACTAAACTCAAAAAGAATTGGTACCATAGAAACCTTCCTCCAGGATAGCAGACTAAAACTATAACCCTCAATAGGAGTATGAGAGTTTCTTCTGGTAAGAAGGGCCCTGGAGAAGATGGGATGAAACCTAACTCTAAAACATTAAGCTCTGGTTGGTAAGGGCCATTACCAGAAATTGGTTGCAACCTACATTGAGTTGTTGATCAGAGAGACCTATAAGGTTCCCAAAACAAGACAGGCTTCTGTCAAAGCTCCTGATTACCCACCTGAGGTTAAAGAGAAGACCCTATTTCTGAAGATGCCACATGCTGCCAACACAGAACACTGAGAGAGCCAGCTGAATCTGAAAGGAAGCCAGTTCCTAGATGGCTGACCCATATAGTGGTTTAAATGCTGGAAAGTGTTACATGAGTTGCTGGGGGAAAATGACCTACAATTTTGTGAGGAAGCAGGGGGCACTGCTATATGAAAGCAACCAGCCTGACACAAAGAACACACCTGTGCAAATAATGGCACATAGTCTTGGTGGATGACCAATGGTCCCATGATTGGCTAAGAGATCCACTCAATGGAAAGGAACCCTTGGCTGGAACTGGGAACCAAGTTAGAATCCTATGGAGACCAAGATTATGGACTCCATTGAGAAGCTCCTACAAGTTTTTAGCCAAAAGTGAGGCTAGACACATCAAAATCTCTCTAAATTAACAATGCTTATCCCCTTTAACCTATCCTTATCTCTCTCTCCATTGGAGAATTTTTTTTTCTTTTTCAGAAGGCAACAAGATGTAAGAACAACCAAAACCTATCAAAAAGACAAGAAATGATAGCTGACTCCCTGGCAGGAGATGAACTGCCCTTGGTACATCAGCCAGAGCCCAGGTGAAACCACAGAGGAATTGTCTAGAAGAGAATGAGTGATGATTCCACCAGCAAGCCTGCCTGACAACCTGTGCCAGTATAACAGACAAACACACAGGATACTCAAAACACTAAAACACAAGCTGCTGAGAGCTCAACACTAAAATAGACTTAAAACACACCTAACCAAGGCTCAGAGAAATTTGCAGAAGAGGGGGCAGAGACCGTAATTGCCACAGGGTGATAGGAATATCCAGAGGCATTGCCCTCCCCTCCCCCATTGACTGACTGTTGCCCTCACAACTCATAACCAACATCCCCATGGTGAATACCAGCGATCCCACTGAGGAGGGCCCTCAGTGGAATGGGGACAGGAGGGAAATGGTGGTACCAACTAATGATTTGTCCATTCAAATGCTCTATTTAATTTAAAAAATGGAAAAGTGATGGAGGAGGACCCTCTGGCCTCCATGTGTGCACATGTACCCACACATGAGGAGAGACAGAGAGAGACAGAGAGAGAGAGAGAGAGAGAGAGAGACATTGCTCTTCCCATTCCCATGTCTAAGTAAATAAATTTGTAATTAGGTTAAGGGAGAACAAGGCCATGTTCTTTCAGCCAACCAGAGCACACCTCTCTGAGTGGTATAGTCAGCTTTCTTGTGGTGGTGCAGAAAAGAACCCAACTAAAAGCATCTGATGGAAGGAAAGGGTTTATTTGGACTTATGGACTCGAAGGGAAGCCACATGATGGCAGGAAAATAATGGTATGACCAGAAGGTTCAAATCCTTCCACATTCCTCCTGCAAACCCATTCCTAAAGGCCAACACCACAGAATCAGGGTTCTAGCCACAACAATCCCGCTCCTCAGAACCAATTTTACTGTTGTAGTGAGCTTTACTGTTGCTGCCCAGAAAAGAAACCAACCAAAAGCAAGCTGATGGAAGGAATAGATTTATTTTGGCTTACTGACTCGAGGGGAAGCTCCATGATGGCAGAAAAAAATGATGGCATGAGCAGAGGTGGACATCACCTCTGCTACAGCAGGTAGCAAACAAGTGTCTCAAACACTGGCAAGGGGAAGCTGGCTATAACATTCCCAAGACCTCCCCTGACAACATACCTCCAACAAGATCCCATTCCAAAACTGCCATCAGCTGGGAATCAAGCATTCAGAACACACATGTTTATGGGGAACACCTGGATTAAACCACCACACTGTGTAAGAGTGAACATAGGATAGAAGCTTCATCCCATATCCGATGCCAATCAAGGCTACAACTTCTCTAAGCCTTCACTGTAATTCTCAGTACCGTTTTCACTTCCAGCACTATTGCTAACAAGATACCAAGGAGAGCTGAGATGCTGAGATCCATGGAGAAGATGGCTGCCTTCAAAAGATCTGCAAGGCTCCACTTAAGTAGACCAAGTCATCTGACCTGGAGGTTAGAGCACCAGGCAGACAAGGTCATGCTCTGTTTAGAGATAAATTCTCTTCTCATGCTCACAGCTGATTACCTCAGGGCACAGTGAGCTCACAGCTTGAAGGGATAGGAAGGGACATCTTACTAGACAACTGTAGCAGGCAACTGAGTTCATTGGACCTGCAACAATAACTCCTTATGAAACAAATTTTACTAGGATTCTGTGGTCCTTTAGCTGGATCCTACTGGGCAATGAGCATATCTCTTCTACCTCCCTAGGCCTGTGAGAGGAGCTGACCTTGAAATTCAAATATCATCTCATCTCACTACTGGTGATGTGGGGAGGCAGGTGGGGGCAAGCTAACATTCCACATCCCACACCTCTCCCCCTAGTAATTAAGTATCAGCATCACCCACATCCTAACTCACAAACTCCATATGTCATTCCTAAAGGAATGTCGGCCTCTGGTCCACTTAGTATTCTCCTGCTGGGGCACACTCATCTGTAAACCTGTTGTAACTTGCATATTATCAGCTCTGTATATTTTATGGCATAATTTGAATGACACTCTAGTAGATATTTATGTCTAGCAAGGAAATTAATATTAATGATTGCAATACTACTGTCCCTGCCCTAAATGAGTGTTGCATACAATGAACTGTGCTGAGGCTTATAGAGACACTCGCCTGATCTCCACCCTTCCTATGAAGGGTACTTTACCCATCTGACAGATACTTACAGAGATTAAGTTTCATGACTCCCAATTCCATATAATTCAAATTCCCAAAGGAAAAGCTATTTCCCTTAATGACCCTGGCTAGTGATAGAGCTGGTGCTCAGCCCTCAGTCTACCTGATCCCAAAGTCCATGGTGTTTCCCTTTGCAACAGGCTGCTTCAAACATTCCTAAATGAACAACTAAAAAGTTAAGTTTGGAACCTAAGTTTTATATAGAAAAGGACACTTTTATTTTCAGAAAAGTTATTATAAAACAGTTGGTAGAGGGTAGAAAATATAAACAAGGAATGGGGCTTCATCACCAGGTTGTATTGTTATTTATTACAAATGCTGATTTTCTCCTCTCTTTCCATTATTTACTTGTTCAGAGAGCTAGAAACAGGAAGGCAGTCCTGGCGATTCAGCAGTTATTTAAATAGAACAGTGCAGGGGATTGTGCACTCAGTTCACTGTAATTGGAAACCATTCCTACCATGCGCCAATATTTCAAAAGCAATACAACCCAATTCTCTGACCCATGAATCAGGGTTTTCCCCTCTACCAGCGTGAAAGATTGGGGCCAGAGAAGACTGGAAGGAAGATTTCTCTTACACACAGATCTTGCAGAAGAAAGCTGGCAAAGGAGAATCTCCATAACTATATTTTTAATTGAAAAATGGAATAAATTAAATGTGTAGCATTGGTTTTTCTTATGCAGTGGGTATATACTAGTCAATCTGTACTCTGAAATCTGAGCTGTGTGTCTCCCTGCTCTATTATAATGGCCCCCTGAAACCCAGTGTCTTGAAGTAAACTCGCTGAGCCACAATTATTTATAGCCAAGCAAGATACTGATAAAGTCACTCTCTTTCAAATTCATGTTAATTATGTTCTTATTCAATGAATAATTTTCAGTTCTATTACCCTGGCTGCCAATCTTATTTCTGAAATTGAGCAAACCTGACATTCCCAGACAGCTCTAGAATGAATACATTCTCTAAGCCTCAGTAATATCATATGAAAAATGGTCCTACTTACTAAAAACCAAGTCAAAAGCCCATGGCTAAGGAAGTCGTGGCCCTAAGAAAAAAAGCTACTCTGTTTTTTGGCTAAAGGGATTGTGCCCACTGAACTGCCCTCTAAATATTTGTCTGTGCCCATAGATTAGTGCTGCTCTACATTCTGATCAGAAAAGCTTTTTTTTTTTTCTGAATACATGAGTGACCACTGGGGAGATTCAAATGTCATCAAAGTGCTGAGAATCAGTGACTGTTGAGTGCTCAGCACAAAGTGTGACATCTGTAGCACCCCCTCCAAGGATAAGAATGAAAGAGCCAGGGGACAGAGAGGTGTACTGTGGGAAACTGTCTCCCAAATATGACATGATCTTTGCATATTGCGTGGGAGCCCCTCCCTACCTGGGAAGTTAGTGGCAGTTCATGGTTGTTTAGGGAACAAGATAAATTTTCCACATTGGCATTGCTACCAGTCGATTTCACATGTTCTAGTAAATAATCCCACCTCTGCTCATGAAGGTGACTCAATTAAACTCAGTGAGCACACACACGCGCGCGCGCACACACACACACACACACACACACACACACACACACACACACACACACACAAGAAAAAAAGACAGCAAAGAAAAAGAGGGACTCATTAGAGAAACGGTAACCCAGTGGAAGGAGATAGGGAAGAGAGCCAAGAGAATGGAATAGGAGGGTATTATGAGCAAAATAATGGGTCCTACAGCAAATACTACACATGTGCATGTGTACTGACAGATTAATGTTGAAGCATGAAAAGGGACCAATGTAGTCTGATGCCTACTAGATCCTCAGTGTTATGGCCTCTGCTCTGCTCTTTCTTTGTGGAAAAAAATATTTATCTATCTATTTATTTATTTGCAAAGAGATGAGAGATGTGTGTGTGCGTGTGTGTGCGAGAGAGAGAGAGAGAGAGAGAGAGAGAGAGAGAGAGAGAGAGAGAGAGAGAACATGGGCATTCAGTTGCTGCAAATGAACCCCAAACACATGTGCTACTCGGTGTATCTGGCTTCACACAGGTTTTGCAGGCAAGCACCTTAACTGCAGAACCATCGTTTCAGCCCATCCCTGGTCTTACTTGACTCTGCAATTAAAAATGCAATGAGCATTTTGTGGTATGACACGGTTCCCTGATCCATATGTAAATACAAACCATTTTACACAATTTGTTCTTTCTGACTAAAGTAAGCTCAGATTCTCCTAGTAATCACTAGCAAGACTTTCATGCAGGGCCAGCTGTATCCTAAGTATTCTGCATGTGTATTCATGTTGAAGCTGATCCTTATACTAAACCATGAGGTTGTCAGTATTGTATCCATTTCACAGATGAAGAAAAGAGGCTTCTAAGCAGCACAGTCATGCATCAAACCACAACTATTGGCTCTAAAGCTCACTCAGGCTTCCTCACTATAGATACCATCACTCCAGCACAACAGAAAACCTTGAGCCTCATGAGATATTCAATAGTTTGGAGATATGTTTGATTGTCAAGAATGTAAGGAGATGGGGTTCAATGTCAGCTGTTTTGAGTAGGTGCCCCAGGATGGCACTACAAATGTTGCAATGCATAGGACATCTGCTCAAAAAAAAAAATCACCTGGCTTGAAATGTCAATAGAGCTGCTGTTGGAAAAGCCTGCTCTGGCATTTATCAAAATGTGTCTAGTTTTAATAGAAGTGAATGCAGTAGCATTGTATTGCAGAATTCAGCCCTTCATTCTTTATTGATGTTCAGATGTCAAAAGGTCATATTTTTCTGATCCTTCTGTAAGGCAGAAATTTTCCCACAGTGTTTGCAAGCTCTACCATCAATTTCCATCATATCCACAGTACAATGTCCATTGTGTAATGGTTTCCATGGCAAAAGGTCTATCTGTTATTTGATTAGATTAGTTTGTTCTTGTTCATACCATTTAAAAAGTATTTTTAAAATCGAGACCTCCAAGATCAAATTTAATATACTTTTTTTCTTTTTCCCTTATTTTTTCTTACAAAAATATATTATTATGCCATGGAACTTAAACAATTCACAATATCTTTACAATATAAACCAGCCCTAAGACATGGTTTTGGGAAAGATTATTAATAAAAAAAAGGATTAGATATGGTAAGTTTCTTAGAGGTCAAGTTTATTCCTTGTCTCCATTTCATAGAATATGAAACAGAGACCCAGGTAAACTGTCCTCTATCCAGACCTAAATAGCAAACTGGCACAGGGTTAAATCAAGAGTACAGGTACTGTGACTCCTGGGATCATGTTTATTTAGGCATATACTTGGGATTCCATTCTATAAAATCCAGTCAATAGGGCATGAAGACACATAGGCAGACATACATGCATACATATATATGCATACAAACATTATATATATATATATATATATATATATATATATATATATATATAAAATGGTTGTCTCATATATATATGAGACACTAATATATACCCTTTAATTATTATTAAAAAACTAACTGCATATAATTAAGAAAATTAGAGAGGATTTATATTAATAGCAAACTGTCCCATCTCCTCGACCCCTATTTTCAGTCTCTAGATATAACCATGATTACCAGCTTCCCAACATGAAGTTCTATGGATGTAGATACAGATGCTCACACAAATGCAAGGCTCTTTGTACATTGTTTTTGTGAGACTATATGCCATGTCAGTCAGCCTTCCATGTCCTTTGCTATAACAGCTATAATTCAGTATACGGAAGAGCTGTATTTCATGGAGTCATTCCTCTCCACTGACCACTCTTCCCTTTGTTTTTCTATTGTAAGCAGAACTGCCTTGGGCATTGTTTCTGTATGTGTTATAAGATACCTAGAAGTAAAGCTACTGAGTTCAAAATGCATATTTAAATTTTAATTGTTGACATAAATATAAACTTACAGAAAATTTGCAAGTACAATACAAGGAACCTGTTTAGAGTAATTTCACTTCTCAGGTACCCTTAGCCACCCACATCACAGCACATTGGACTATATTTCCAACAATCAAGGGTATATCTGAAATACCAGCATCTAAGTCAGGAAATCAGCCTTGATTATATCACTAGCACCTCCATTCATGTGTCACCAGCTTTCCAAATAATGTCTAGGGCAAAGTTCACATATATCATTCACCTAGAATTATCAGTTTTATCACATTCCTATGTGTTTTACTCTAATGTTACATTTATATTTTAACTGCATTTTCCCTCGTGATCTTTTTAGAGGACTTTAGGGAAGTAATAGTTACCAATATGTCAAATGAAAACCTAACGTCATGGCTTTAACTATTCTATGCTCTGTGGAAGAGTTCTCAAATAGAAGCTTTGAACTACTTGGAGCCAAAGATAAGAGCTGAGATATATACAGATTAGTTTTACTCCAGACATCTAAAACTCCTCATTGAGTGTGGGACCCTGCGAAGAGGCATGGAGGATATAGGGTTAAATGAAGTTGAGGCTGGCCTGAAACCCTTATAATCTCAAGCTTATCTGAGCTTCTGAGACCAGTAGGTGTTTTGCCTGTCTCCTTCTTTTATCCTAGAAGCTCTAGCCCCATGGCAGACCACGACAAACCCTAAGAAACAGAGGCACTTCAAGGCCTGAGTTTACATACCCCAGCAGTAATAACAAGCCTGGACAATAAAGGTTTAAAGGTCACAGTTTCTCTCTAGCCACTGCCATCTAGTACACACCTGAAGTCATGTACTTCCCGCCACTTGGAGCTGAGAAAGTCCCCCCCCCCATTTATCTATGCAAACTAGGCATCCACAGGTTACTGGCCCCTGACAATCCATTTATGAGATGTCCACAGACTACCCTGCCCCTACCAATCCCCTTGCTGCTTCTGCCCCTGCCTCTCCCTTTTCCTCTATATAAACAACCTTTATCTGTATAATAAACAAGAGCTGTTCACTGCCACGTTCTCCCAGGTGGCTATGCCCGTCGGCTTACCGCTGTCCCAAGGCTCTATCCACCCAGCCGTGTGGATGAACTTGGGTGTTAATGTACAATGACTCCCCAAGAAATCCACAAACCACAATTGAGCTGTCAGCATGCTTTAATTCTGGCATAGCGTGTATAGAGTGACATTGGCATGCCTCTTATGCTTAAGGTGTCCTTATGCTGCCTTCAAGGTTACTTCAATGAAATGTAGGCATTATATGTCACTTTTTGGCTCAAAAGCTCTCAAAAGCTTTCCATGTCCTTGATGAAGGTAAGATTTCCAGTATAGTATATATGATGGTCTTATGTCTACAGCATTCTTTCTAAGGCTGGCAGTCATAGAACCTTGCTCTATCAGCCAAACTCTGTCAAGTTCCTGATAGCTACCTTTGCTGCAGCCAGGCAGGTAAGGGTATAACCCTACCATGTTGTGGAGGAGGGAGAGGCAGACCCTCAATGCTCAGTCCTCATTTCATAATTAAGGAACATGAATCAGGGGCCTGTCCAAGGTGCACAGCAAATCAACAGCAAAGCCAGGACAGAAAGGCAGGCTATTTAAATACCTTTAATATGTTTCTGAAATTTCAGTAATGAGAAATTTTAATTTTGTATGACTATGAAGGCACGTGTGAGTAGTCAGCAGCTAAGCAGCCATGAAAACTTTAGGAAGCTCTGAACACATGGACACAGAATCTGGGTCACAGAGTTCCTTGGGGACTCATCCTTTTTTTGTCCTCAACCCTAATAACTGAACCAAGAAGGTAGATTTCAATGGCAAGGGGACAATTACAAACTGTAATTGATTTAGAAGATGTATTTAGAGACTGTTAATAATGCATGTAAGATGCTGAATATTATTTTTCTCATTATAAATATTTAAGAGCATATAGTTTTTAATAGCAAGGCTATTATATAGTCTGTAACTGCTCATCACCAATTTCACAAAGCACAAGAAGAGACTTTATTTCCCATATGTTGACTTCCCTAAATGATCCTAAGAGTGATTCTTTAAAATGGAAAATAAAGTCCAGGTTAAAAGACTCCAGTTTGTAAACTTTTAATTCAAAGTAAAACCTATCCTCTCTTGTCACAAGAAGGTATATAGACTCTGTTTATGTTACACAGAAATTATCTTTTCATATGACCTCTAAGGTTAACATCTTGCTTTGTATCTTCAGTAGGTTTTCAGTACCAATGATCAAGTTGGAAATTTCTTTCTTTGATTCTCATGAAGGCAAGCATGTCTTTGACTCTTTTTAGATATAATTTAGCTGAAGGCTCAAAAAAGAGAGAGAAAGCAATGGAGTTAGCAGCTAATTATAGAAGTGCTAATTAAAATTTATTATAAAACTTGATTGCATGTTTGGTGAATAAAGTTTCAGCAGACACTACTCTGTCCTATGAAACTAAATACTATTTGTGTAATAGTATTTGTGTACCTGAGAGCTATGGTCATTGCTTCATATGTCTAGTGACTAATGTAATAAAATGCGGAGCCGGACAAAGAGCAGAATGTAGATGTCAAACACATTCCTTTCATTTTGGGAGCCAGCTAAATAACTTAATCAACTTACAAACTGTATTCATTACAATTCTCAATGCTGTGGCAAAATACCCGACAAAAGCATCTTAAAGGAGGGAGGAAAATTATTTTGACTCACAGTTTGAGAGGAAACAGTTCATCATGGCAGAGAAGCCATAGCAGTAAGGAAGCCCTGGCTGTGTTGGCAGGAGCATGGGGCAGTTGGTCACAATGAACCTATAGTTTGGAAGCAGACAGAGATGGATGCTGGTGTTCATGCTTTTGTTTAGTTCAAATCCAAGATCATAACATGGTGTCACCCACATTCAGAGGAAGTGTTCAGTGCAAGACCTTGTTTCAAAAAATAACGTGGAGAATGACAGGAAGACAGTTGACATCAATGTCTGACCTCAGTAAGCACGTGTACACACATACACACTGTGGACATGCCTATGTGCCTGCATACATGGAAGGAGGCAGAGAGAAACATGCACATAACCATACACACATTCACTTGCAAAAAAAAGCACAAAACAGGAAAGCCCTTTATTTTGGCTGACAGAGCAAGGAGATAAAGTGTTTCATGGCAGACAAGGTGTGGTGACAAGAGAAGCTCAAGACTGACCATCACTCAAATCTCCTGGAAACTCAAGTCTCACACTCACTCGCAGGAGGCTACACAGAAGAAGTTGGGATTACTAGACCATGGTACCTGTGCCTGACATGCCAAACTGCCAACATAGTTCTGTGAACAGCAGATAATAACTTCTCAAAGACTCCATGGGATCCTGGCACTCTGATATCACACACCAGGAAATGTGTTAAATGGTTTGGGGGAAAAAAAGCTCTGAATTATTGAAATCTTAATTTGATTGTTTAGAATCACCATTTTGCTTATTAATATCTTCCTCTGTTTTCTTGTCTTTTTCCATTCTTTTTTTAAGACAACATCTCGTATAGCCCAAACTGGCCACAAACTATGTACCTGAGGATGACCAGGAACTTCTGATGCACCTGCCTTCTCTCCCATGTGTTGAGGTTACAAGCATATACTATCATGCTCAGCTTTAAAGAATTACCTTCAGATGAGAAAAGTCTGGGAACCCTAAGAACCAAACTAAGTTGTCATGTCATATGTATCAGGAAATATGAGATGTCACACTTCACCTTTCCACTGCCTGTGGTATACAAAACCAAGTCAGTGATCTGGATAAAAAAGTGTGAAAAATCAAACCAAAAAGATAACCACACCTTCCACAGATTATCAGTTGGTGAGTGCTTGGATCAATCCAAAAGAAGCAGAGAAGACAGAATAGATAATTCTAAACAAAAGAACAAAGGAAGTAGGAGCCAAGAACAAGTGGATCTCCAGGAACTATTTCAGTCACCTGAACTTGAGTGTGCAAGAAGCAGTTAGTGATCCTAGGATGACAAGACCAAGACTTTGCTTCAGGCTTCCATACAAGCATTTAGCTTATAAAATAGAAGTAAAAGCACTATCTTTCTTTGATTCCAAGTTCAAAAAGTGAATAAAATGTGTTAAATAACACCTGTAATAAAGGCATGAGTCTTCTTTCTTCAGGGGACAATATTAGCAGCCACATGCTGGGCTAAAAGCATACTGCTCTACAGTATGGCACATCACCCAGAAATGGGGCATCTGCGTTGTTTCCTTCAAGATCCACTCTTTAGTTTTATTTCAGATATTGCTCAAATGCAGATTCCCCATCAGTAGGGACTCACACAGGATGAGCACACCAGGAATGAGTAGCTGGGATCTAAACATTAAGAAGACAGATCATGGGAGCAAGTATGTACTTCATCTGGTAGACACAGAAGAAAAGAGTTGATGTCACAGGACACCTTAGATTCCAAGAAAGCAGGGAGGTTAAGACATGGTCACAATGACAAACTGCCTGAGAATGGCTCTGGCAGTACTCTCCCCACAGTTCGTTTCTCCTTCATTCTCTGCAGCATTAAGGCCAAACCATTCTACGTGACCATTCCAGGTGCAGGCTTCCTTTGGCACTATCATAATTTTCTCTTCTTTTTGCTTCCTTTTTGAACTTGTCACCATTTCCCATGTAGTTATATATTCTAGAACTTCAGTGCAGGGTGCTTCATTCCAGAATTATTACCTATTTAAAATCCATTCCACATGTTCCTTAGTCACTCTTCATTATATCTATGTTTAAAGATGTATGTCACTGTGGCAATGTGATACAGAAATGAATTAAAATAAGAATAGTCTGCACATGTAAGAAGGTTGGAAGAGGATTCCTTCCATGATCCTAGGCACAAGTCATGGCTGTCTTATCAGAGGTGCTTTTAATTTGTTATATTCCCAAAACAGTCTCAATTTCAACTTCAAGTATGTCCAATCTTTTAACATTGCCATCTACAAAGTTCTCTCTCAAGAAGTGAGCAATCGAGTTGCAAACATTAAATTGCAAAAAGAAATCTCATAGTGTTTAAATTACATTTATCCTTTTGTGTTGTGTACCAACCACAGCCTGGACCAGGGACACAGCATGTAAGAGGTGCCAAAAATTCATTAAAGACTACAAATAATGCTTAATTAACTACCTTAAAATCAAAACATCCACAATGGACAAAATATCAGAATTTCAAGTAAAGATTAGTGCCACTGATTTTCCTTTAGTTCAAGCTGGAACATGGCTCAAACAAACTCTGTGTCCAGTGACAGAGCCCAGCATGGTCGTATGCTGAAACACTCCTCAGAGAGTCCGGGGCTACTTGTCAGCTAATTTTGATTGTCTGCTTGGCTGAGTCCTCCAGGACAATCACACTCAAGCTCTTCTGCACTGCATCCCAGGTCATACTTCCACAAGGCTCTGTTATTGGACTCAGCTACTCATGCACAGGAATAACAACTGGAATCATTTATGTGTTTTTCTCCCCACTTCTAGGTCCATCTCACAGGGACAGAACCTGCCTCTTGCAAAGTTTGTTACTTCGAACAATAAATCTAACATTTAATGAAGTCAAGAAAACTCCTACAGGAAATATGGGTCCTGAGTCTTCCAAAACATGTTACTTGTCTTAACCTTGCCCAAATGAAGAACCTTGTACCAATGGATGTGTTTCCCAGCATTTCACCAGTGAGACCAATCATTCTTCCTCAACTTGGGAGGGCACAGATGGAGATAAAAGGCCTATAAGTGCTATTCTAACCATTCTTCAGGAGGGTGGCCTTCACTCCTGGGCAGAGGATCCAGGGAAATATGGTTGCCTTCATGGGAGACAAAAACTCAAGAAGCCCCTAGAATGACTTGAATCCAGAGGGTGCACACATCCAGTATACTAAAATATGCCTTGTTTTTAATAATAATTTTTTTGAGGTAGGGTCTCACTCTAGCCCAAGTTGACCTGGCATTCATTATGTAGTCTGAGAGTGGCCTCAAACCCATGATGATCCTCCTACTTCTGATTCCCAAATGCTGGGATGAAAGGTGTGCATCACCATGCCTGGCTCTAAGATATGCCTCTTAAAGCTGCTAAAGGGGGTCCATAAAAAAGGCAATTAGGAAAACAAGCCTTTGCTATCGGGAGAGCTATATTATACTTGAAAGAAAGATCAGACTTATTGGAATCAAGGTTGGAGAACAGCATAGACGATGTCAACATCATCAGGTCTATTTCAGGGTGATGTGACTTAGTGACTTCCACCTCAAATTTCCCTATTTAGGTGGGATTCTTATCATGGCATAGGCCTAAGGAACATTTCCAGTATATTTCTACTGTTTCAATGAAATGATTCAAAAACTTAGATGCACTTAAAAACATATTGAATTTTTACTAAGTTATGTATTTGACAGAATGACAATGAGGTCTTGTGTGGAGACTTCTGACTCAGGAAGATGAAAGCAAATAAGATTTGTCTGAGACTGGATACTTTAGGCTCAGGATTCATTCCTTTTCCAAAGTTCACTGTAGGATAGCTCTCCAGTAGAATCTAGGGGAATGTGATAGGAAACAAGGTTAAGACACCAAAATGAAGACTGATTCTATGTGTCTGGCTGAAAAAAAAATGGGTTCAATTTATGAAATGGGATGACATTCATACAATTTAGCAAGGGCAGCTTGAAATCACCAGAAATGAAACACAGCAGAGCAGTAATGACTGGGAAGACTGCTTCCACTGCCGCCCAGGAAAAGAAGTTCTTGAGCAGGAACAGCTCAAAGCTGAAAGCAAATTTCAGGGCTGGGAGGGAAGGTGCAGAGGGCTTGCTGGCCTCTGAAGGCAGATGTTTTGGGATTTTTGTCATGCATTTTTTATTACTGAGAACTTTAATATATGAACATGCTATAACTTGACTGTGTTCCCGTCCTATTTTCCTCCTTTGTCCCCTCTGCCCGGCAACCAATCTACTGACGACTCCTCTCTCTTTCTAGGTAGTCTTTTTTTCTGTATTTTGTCTCTTTCCTTTGGTCCTCCTCTGTCCTGTGTGTCAATATGTTGATGGCTCAGAACAGGGCAGGTCATGTGAGGGTCTCAGGAACCACTGTGGGTATATTTTATTGGCATCAACAACCTCTGGATCTCCTAAGGGTCTCTGAGCCAGAACGTGAGGCAGATGCTGCAACACTGTGGAACTGTGGACAGGTTGGAGAAACACGAGGAGGAGGACCAGAGAGTGGTGGATACTGGGACTTCACCTTCACCTCTGGGCATGCCTGCTCAAAATGGGATGGAGCCCAGTCTCCAGACAAGCTCTGGTACAGTTCACGGGGATGGAAAGTCCAAGGCACAAAGAGTAAGTGGGATTGAGAGCCTCATATATTTAAAGAATTGCATACACCTTAAGGAGTGAGGAAAGAACTTCACTTAAGGATTGATAGCCTGAAGTGCCACCAAGGGAAATTCCAAACATGTTAAGTCTATTTGCCTGTTCTGTGATACTCTTAAGGAGAACAGGCTTACTACGCCACAATATAAACAGAATTTCATAATCCCTAAAGGGGGTCTTCTTCCTGTAGCATTAAACTTGTCCTGGGGACAGTTTCCAGGCCACTGGCATCCTGGCAGGAACAAATCATGAAGCTTTGTTGTGTTGTCTCTGTTTCTTCCTCTAGACAGCCACATCTCTACCATGGTCTCTGGCTTGTGAAACTATTTAGGTCTGGTTTTTATGACACACTCAATCTTGGAAACATAATCTTGCCTGAGATTACTTATGTAAGAGCTGAGTGGTTTTGTATTCTCCGAATATTCTCTAAATTAAGGTAGTATGTACTGCTCTGATAATCTTATCTGCCCTTACCCCTTTCAAAATGTTAGGGATAAGCAGGCTGGGTTGATTTAATTCAACTTGGGCAGTGCTGAAGTAATTGGACTCACTAATGGAGGAAAGGCAACCGGGAGCTACTCTAGGGACCCAACTATACCTAAAACTCCCCTCTGAGAGACAGACTCACCACCTGAGTAACACAGGAGTGGGATTGGACTTTAACTTCTGAGCCTCCACTTCACTGGTGTGAGGAGAATTACATTTACTGCAAAAGTTACCAAGTGATAAGAAAGAAATAATATTTATAAAGCATATAGTCAGTGCTCAAGCAATGTGCATCATCTAAAATAACTTGTTAGTTCAGAATCTAAAATACTAGAGATCTCATGCTTTTTTGAATCAATTTGGTCAAAACTGCTAATTTTAAAAAATGGGGCTGAAGAAATGGCTTAGTGGTTAAGGGTGTTTTCTTACAAAGCCTGGAAGCCTGTTGGCCTAGGTTTGATTCCCCCAGTACCAACATAAAACAAAGTGGCACATGCTTTGGAATTTCTTTACAATGGTAGGAGGCCCTGGTGCACCCATACTCACTCTCTCTGTCTGCCTCTCTCTGTGCCTCTCTCAAACAACTAGATAACAAAAAAATAAATAAATTAAAATGTCCTTTTATTCTTCTATGGTGAGAGAGGAGAGAATCTGGAACTTGTTGAAAAGGAACTACTTAATGCCAACCTACAACTGCTATCTTCCAGGAACTGGTGACTCTATCAATGAAGCAACTCACCCTCTTAGGATAAAAGTTGAAGCCTCATCATTTAATTTTTCTTTACCCTCCATACATGGCAAGTGTGTGTATGTATGTGTGTGCCATACATGCATATGTGTATGCTGGTGCATACTGTGTGTGCATGTTCAGCATGTGTGTGGAGACAAGAGGCAGGCATCAGGTGTCTTCCTGAATTGCTTTCCACCATATTTCTTGAGACAAGGCTCTCACTGAACCTAAAGATTGCTGATTCAGCTAGACTAGCTAGCCAGCTTGCCCTTGAGATCCTCAATCTTGCCTCCCTAGCGCTGAGACTACAGGCATATGCCACCATACCCAGCTTTTATATGGACCCTGGGGACCATGTCCTCAGGCTAACACATCAAGCACTTTACTTAAAAGCATGTCTCCAATGCCATGGTAAACCTAGGAGTAGACATTAGAGGTTATCATATGAGACTATTAACCTCATCTCTACTAGGCAGAACATAGAACTTGTAGATGCTCACATGAACTGAGCAGAGTGAGTACAAGCTTGGCAAGCTATGCTGCATTGTATTTGAGCCCTGAAAGACCCCAGAAGCATGCATGGGACAGACAGCCCAGACAGGACAGGCTTCGATATGGGTTCTTTAAGCCTGTCTTCACACTGCCCCAGACAGGTCTCTGTGAGATGAGCCATCCTCAGCCCCTCTCTGTCCCTGAGCCTGGAGTGACTTGTCCTCTAACTTTCTAAACCATCGCCAACTGCACTCTCGCTCACAATATCAAAAATCTGCAGCTCCATCCATATTTTTTGGGTGCCTCCTGTATGCTAGGCCTGGTATAAGTGCTCCTATGTAGTCAACTTTACTTAATTACCATGAGCACCCCAGAACACAGGTGCCCGGTGAAGGAGGAATCTGTGACCCGGAGAGGATAAGGGGAACATTTGGTGTTTCACTGCCACAGGGGCCAAACTGGGTAAGAATCCTGGTTTCTTGGCTCCAAATCTGGTGCTCTTTCCCCATTAGCACTTCATTCTGCTCCCACGCTTTTCAAACAACAACTCCAAGTCTCTTCATCACACCTCACCTCACTTCCAAAAGGGAAGCATACCCCCCACAAGCCCTTTGCACATCAGCTATGACTCAAAATACTAGGGATACATATGCAAAAGAGTAGCCAGAACTCAAGTCTGGCAATCTTGTTATGTGAGTTACAGTGTCACAGTGTGCTTGCTTGCTTCTGGAGGTGCTGGCCCTCTGTCTCTGCTTGGATCTGTGAAAGGGGGCCAGCCTTTCCTTAACTTCCCCTAGAACTGTTACTTAAATACTTTCCTCCCCAAAATTGTGCCTTGTTTGGAGATTCATCCCAGTGGCATGTGACTGACTACAACAGATGGCCTGTTCATTCTTATATTTCTTACTTATACATCTTTTTGAAGTCCTTCATTATTCATGTTATTATTAATATTCCAATAAGTTTTGTACTTCTTGTCATACAATATGGGTTAGGCCACTTTCACCCAGAGCCAGTCAAACTCAGAAAACTGAAGAGTGTGTCATTATATAGTTTTCTGGACTTGGTAGAAACTACTGACTGCTGGGGTCATGTTCCAATGCCCTGAGGGTAGTACAATCAACCTGCCTTCAAGAAGCCTCCACCATTAGAAGATGGTACTTCTATTCTGACACATAAGTTGCAATCTGAAAACACTGAGAATAATTAAAGTCTGGTCCTAATTTTCTAGTAACAAAGGGAAAAATCAGTAAACAACTGTAGAGCAGCAAGTGTTAGTATGACCAGTCTCTCCTCACAAGAAGAATGAAGTGACAGGTAAGACAAACCTTTTTCCTGGCAGCCACTTTTAAGAGGCAACCATTACCAAGATGTTTATGTAAGGGATGTGGAACAAGGGAGGAAAACTCTCTTGGACCACTTTTATAGTAGATATCGAAGCATGCTTTATTTGGTCATTTCTTATATGACCTCTCGATAAAAGAAAAGGACATCCTCTTAAATAGCCATTCTCTGGAGGCAGTTTTACAGGTGTAAGAGTAATGGCTTTGGGACCTAAAGCTTTTGCTCATCTGACAATGCAGACTTAGTTCATAGGTACTGAAGTAAAAGCAAAGAAAACACAGGGCTTATCTCATATATCGTTTTTCCTCTTGGTAAGGCTGGAAACTGAGTCCTAGACTATAGGAATTGTGACCTGTCTTCATTGACTTACTCTAGAACCACTCTTTTCTCTTACCTTCTCCTAGCCTTTTCACTCTTCCAGCATCTTTTGTTTTTACCTGTTTTTTTCTAGGCACCACATCATCTCTGAAGGGATTGCCAAGAAAGAATATATTGCTATGCATGCTGGAATCTTTGGTTACTGAGCATAAAGTAACTCATTTATTGCCGACAATATCTCAAACTATCTCAATAGAAAGCTGAAAACGAGTGAATTGTATTCCCCCAAAAGACATGTTGATATCACAATCCCTAATAGCTGTGAAGGTTGCCTTATTTGGTAATGTAATCAAGTCAAGATACAAACCAAACAAATGAAGTCATACAGGATTAACACCAACAGTAGCAGGTGTCCTTATGAGAAGGGGGGACATTAAGACATGATATGAGATACATGGGGAGTTTGGCCTGTGGGGATGGAAGAAAAGAATAGAATGATGTAGTTACAGGTTAAGGAACTTCAGGGACTTCTGGAAACTAGCAGAAGCTAGTAGGAGGCAGGAAGGTCAGGCACTTTCAGAGAAAGTGTGGCTCCTGGAGCTTATGGTACTTGTTTAGTATTCCAAGATGCCGATGTGTATACTTCAGTTGTTGAAAGGCACCAAGCTGTGTCACTTTGAGAACATAGTGCTGAAAAGTTAATACTCCCTGCAACTACTCTTTAAGGAATGCACAAATGGCAAGGCTGAAAGTGTCTGAGACCAGACAGAATGCCATTTATCCAAGCTTGTGAAAGCTTAGATACCAATGTGATCTGTAAATATGATAGAACAGCAATGATGTAGCCCCACAGTTTCTGATGTTGAAAGATCTCCTCTGTCCTGAGTCATGCTACCCTTCAAAGACTGCCCAAGAAGACATGTCTTACCCAAGCATAGCTTCACCAGGAGGAACGCAGAATGCATTTCCACTTTGCCTTCTAAAAGAGCATCATGAAGATCTGTTTCTCTGAGATATTTGTCCAAGAAATTGTAGCTTCTTGGAGGGCTGTTGCTAGCTAAATATAAAGTCTGTTATTAGCCCCAAATTTTGGCAAGTCTTTGTCACTTGCCTTTTGAAAAGAAAATTATACTTACCCAAAACATTTCATTACCACCTGAACTGTCTGTTTGATAGAAATTTAGCAACTAAGTTTATAGAAGCCAACAGCTAACTGCAATACAGCCAGGAGCCCAGGACACTTGGAATAATGCTGCTTCAGAAAATAAATATTGGCATGTGCCCTCATGTGACTATTTAGTGTAAGTTCTGAATCATCACCTTTATTTAGAAAAGCTCCTTCAGACTACTTTGTAAGATGGTTTGCTTTCATTCACCTACAATTGTTCTTGCCCCATAGATCATATCAACTCACTGGCAAGTATACTAGTACCTGTCTTTCTTCTTTATTTCGTCATTTTTATTTTTATTTCATAGGGCCTCACAATATGACCCTGGCTGGCCAATAATTCACTATGAAGACCAGCTTGGGCTCAAACGTGTGGTGATCTTGCATCTACCACCTCCTCTGTGCTGGGATTACAGGCATGCTGTACCATGCCCAGCTGGGATTCCTTCTTTGATTCATGTATAAAAAGGAAAGCCCATCTAAGAGCATGTTTACCATTGGTCAGACTTTATGGGTTCTGGAGGTATTTGTGAATTCAGATTGTAAAGCTGGAAATCTCCATGGATGTTGTGAGCCGCCAGCCCTTTCCCAGCATCCAGCAGGGTTGAGTGCCAGTATGCATACTAGATTTTTTCTAATCCCTAAAATCTTTGAATATGAGTAAAGTATGTATGTATGTATGTACCAACCTTGTGCTTAGCATATGCACATCGCCTCAATTTATGTAATAGGGAATATATAGATGATGTAATAGAGAAATAATATCTAGCTCATATGAGTGCTATAAAGATGTGTTCTGTTAAAGAAAAGATGACATGGTTCGCCCTCTTCTACCTTGAAGGACTGTTGTATTACCTTGAGCCTCTCTGGAAAATTCCGAGTTTTTTTTTTCTGCTTTAAGGACAGATAATATTAAGCTCGAGTCCATCTGCTATCTTAATTCTTCCTTTCCACATAGCATGACAATTGGTAGGAATTAGAGCAGAGACATTTTAAGTAGATCTTATTATTCTGCCTGCCACAATGTATGACAGTTTGGTCTATCATATGACATCTGAACTACTTAGTATTTTAATTTTAATTTTAAGACCACTTTGTTTTTTTTTTTAACCTGGGATAACAGATACAGGTGGAAGAGATTCTGATTGCTTGTTGACCAGTTTACTGACATTTAGTACCTTCAATAAATGTTATTTATATTAAGTGCTACAAAAAAGAGGAGGGTGTTAGGATGGAAGAAGAATGTATTTTGCTGTTGTTGTCTGTGGTAATGGTAGTAACAATGCTGTTATTTTAGTTACCACTGGATCCCAGTAAAACATGGATAGCAGAAAAGAATGTGTTCATGGTTTCTTTTCTATAGAAGTCTCTGAATATAACAAGAAAAATTCAATGTTAGTAAGAAGAGGGAGGCATAGAAGTCAGTTTCAGAGTGTTATGTGAAAGAATGAAGGGCAGCTGGCTTTGAAGGCAGAAGGGGCCATGGACCAAGGAACATTTGTAGCCTCTAGAAGGTGGAGAAGACAAGAAAATTTCCTGTTTCTGTCACCTCCTTAAAAGAACTCCATCCTCCTGACTCCTGGAGTTGATCCCAGTCCAACTGACTTTGGACTTCTGATTCCAGAACTGTTAAGACAATCAGTGTGTGCTCTCAGATTGGAAGCCACCATGTTTGTGGCCTGGGTTGTGTTTCCACAGTAAACTCAAGAGCAGTCAATGGAGAAGTGTCCCCCTAATTAAGGTAACCTAGGAAGGAGTCAAGTTTGAGCTCTGCATTGGTGTACTCTCAGATCATGAGAACCTCAAAAACAGTTCATCTTTCCAATTTCTGGGGATATTTGAGGATACTCCTATTGCTACCAAAACCTCATTTCAGATACTAGATAGAACATTTTACAAATTACCGTGCAAGTTGTAGGTGCTGTGGGCATTGTTGAAGGCTTAAGTATTATTAAGTGACGTTATTATTGTGACAGTATAATGGAATGTGGGGAAGTTAGATAGATTAAATGTTACATTAATTATCAGTACTTTATCATTTTAGTAATACCCTTAATTAGTAAAATTTTTGTCTTAAGGGAAACATCTTACTCCAGGTTATAAAATAAGTATATGGTTAACCCCTATCGTGTCTGTGGTAGTTTCTGTTTTAGGTGTCTGTCTTGTCTTTTACTGGAATTCTAGATAATTACCAGTGTCTTTGACTTCAACGGAACATTTTAGAATATTAAATAAAGTCTTATGGGAAATGCAGCAGAAGGTATTTACATAGAAACAAACTGAGCACTAATTCCTTTGTAATGAACACTCCTTCAGAGCCTCTCCCTTCTCCACCCCATCCCACTGTGATTGCAGACTTTATGGTATGACTATGAGTTTTGTGATGTTCTCTTAAAACATAATAATATGCTGTTTGAAGAAATAAATATTTTCTGAACACTTATCTTCATATTGCTTTTGCATTGACATTTACTAAACTATCTCATAATGCGCTAAACATGAAGGATTAGACCTGTAAGATCAGCCTCCAGTAGAAGGGAACTAATGCAGAATCAATCCACAGCTGCCCCATTTCATGTGTGTGAGGGGGGATGGGTGCACATATGTGCAAGTGTCTCTACTAGATGAGAACTCCAATGTCCTCTGAATGCCCTTAGCAACTTTAATGTCTAAGGAATCTAGCAATATGGAGGTCATGGTTGCCACTCATGGGGTCTGTTTTAAAGCATGGTTGGGACAGTCTCAGAGAGAAGGTCCATAAATTAAACAGTGAGCTGAGAGTCTTGAGAATCTTGGTTCACACTATCAACATGGTGGTAAGTGTAAAGAAGAACAAATGAGAGTGGCTGGAGAGGAATGTAGTGCAGGAAAACTGTGCTTTGTGTACAAGCTAGTATAGAGATGTGAGCATGTTCATCTGCCAAGAGTGCCGGGCTCAGAAGCTGGAGACAAATGGATGATTAATGGACTGAGATGCCAGAGATTGTTGAAGGGAAGTGTAGGATCTCAAATCCTCTCTCCAGGAATCTGTGAATTTTATATTGGCAACTGGATGACTTAATTGAGCTCTCTGGTTTCAACGATGCCCACAAAAGAGATAAGCACATGTTAAATTCCCGGCTATTCCCAGTTGATTTCTGTGCTTGCAGTTGCTGAAGAAATAAAAGCAAAATGATAGAGATTGATTTCAGTCCTCTCAGGAGGCCTGCCTGGCACTGATAATGCAGTTGGTACCATAATTACTCTAGGACTTCTGAAGCCAGAGTTCCTCTGGGACCAACTTTTAGGCAATCTGTTAGGCCTGTCACTCTCATAGGGTAAAGGCTACCCCACCACTCCCAAGCCAATCTGCAATTCCGTGAAGCTGCAAGCTTCTTCATGGAGCACTTCTAAAGGAGGTGTTAATAGGAATTGCACCTACAAATCGTCATTTCATGGCTGCTCTTCTGACTGTGGCAACTGACGCCCACATTAGCTCAGAATCTCTCTAGACCAGCCTGTGCAGCCAAGGAGATCAGGAATCATCACACTCTTCTTTCTACTGTCTTAGAATTGAAAGATGATTGTTCCAGCGTCTACCCACCATGGATGGCATTTTCTCCTCTTTTCTTTGACCCGATTTGCATGGCTTGGGGAAACAAGACATGCATTTATTGATTGATCCATTGATCCATCTGTTCATTCATAAACACTGTGCAGGGCAAGAAGGGCCCATACATGAAGAAGATGGGGACTATTCAAGGAACACAATGTCCAGTGTACAAATCAGGCCTTCTGGCAGGATTGGAGCTACAGAACCACCAGCAAGTTTCCAAAACATGGTGTGTTAGCTGCTCCTCCTGGAATCCTTCTTTGACATCACTGCTGTTTCCTCCTAGGCTTATAATTCAGTCAATTCCTGGTGTTTTTATTACAACAGAAAAAAAATATACCTCAATTAAATAATGTGTAAGTACTTTGGTTCACATGATAGGAAGGCCTGAGAGGGAGCACAGGCCTCCTGGTTACCTGTGTCTAGTGCCTTAGGCTACCTCTCTGTTGGTCACTGAGATATGATTTCCTATGTTTTGAATCCCTTTTCAGGCTCACAGAGACAAAATGTTGTTTCCAGAGGATAGAGGAAGTGGGAAATAGCTTCCTAAATTTTCCAATACATTGCCTCCTCACAGCTCATGAATGTGAAATGAACAATGAGGCCATTATGAAACAAGTTCCCATGCCAGAATACCAACATGTGATGATTGATTGGTTGGTTCAGACTTGAGCAACCCTCTCTAGTGACATAGCTAAGCCATCAGATTGGAGTTAGGCAAATCAAATCCCATTCTTAGAGCTGAGGGTGGGGACAACCCTTCAGGTCTCCTGGCTGCCCTATAAAAGATGGGATGTGGACTACATATCAGGTGTAGAAATAGGAGAATCCATTGTTGCTCTGAACCTGATATGAATGGGAAATACCTGTCAGTTCTGGAAACAAAATCTCTACAAGCTCCAGGCTCCAGTCCTTGGACAGAAGGGCTTTGAGATGCCAGATACCCACTCAAATAGCACCATTCTTTTCTATTCTCAATGATACCTGGGGTATTTGTCCAAGCCATCCTTCTAGACAGACCTGGAACACAAATTCATTGCCCCTGAGCCAGCTGTTCCTCTCTATCTACAAGGAATGCATGCTGAGGTTCCTCTCAGATACCCAAATCTGCAGGTGCTCAAAGTCTCTTGCATAAAATGGTGTAGTATTTTTATGCATCCTATGCACTCCCCTCAGCACACTAAATCATCTCTACATTACTTATAATACCTACTAGAGGGTAAGTGCTGTCAAAGTAGGTGTGACCTTGCATTTTTAAGGGAATAATAGCAGAAGAATATCTGGTACAGACAAAATTTTCTGAAATATTTTAAATATGTAGGCAGTTGAATCTGTGGACATGGAACCCACCAATGGTGAGGGTAACTGTATCCTGTTTGTTTGCTGGTGGGTTGGACTCTGAGAACAGAAAGAAATCTTTTCTACATTGTATCTGTTAGAGAGCTTGTTTATATTCTGTGTCACACACTGCTTTTTTCATTGGGCAGGGATACAGGTTCAAAATCATCCCCCTTCCCTTGGCTTGTTTTTGTGGAAAGGTTAGAGGAAAGAAAGCTTCTCAGAAAGCAGCATTTTTTTTTAAATGAGAGTGGCTGCAGCCATGCTTTCCTGAAAAGAACCTGTGAAGGATCAGAGAGCACACAGCAGGGATGGAGATGGTGGAAGGAGCTTGACAGAAGCCTGAAGCAGAGCAGCATCTGTGGGTTTCCCATTGCCCATAGTGGTGTCCCTGGCACTCCTCCTGGAAGGAGCCCTATGTGGGGAAAGGCCTTCAAGCACAGAGATTCCAATTTAGCTCCAGACCATCAGAAGGGGAAGGGGCTTTGGCAGTCATCTTAGTTGTTTTTGTTCCTCCAACATCTAAAGTCAAGAGAGGTAAAGCTACTCCTCCAAGTCCCTTTTTCCGAGGGAGTATCAGATTGGATGAGTGACACACAACATCCTTTGGCAGATCCAGAATGCAGAAGTCAGCCAGGCCCATATCAGAGCTCTGAAACTTGCCTTTGGCACCAGGATAGATAATGCTGCTCCAACAGCAAATCACTGTCCAGAGGGAGTCAGACATCTTAAGTCCAGAGCCAACAGTGGGCAGAAGGCATGCAAAGAATCCTGCCAAGTAGCTTCCTGTTGCCCCGGCCAGGCTTGGTTGGCTGAATTTCTCCTGCCTGCATCAGCTCTTGGCCTGGAGGTATCTTCAGGGCATTATATATTTGCTGCCCTGGTCCTGAAAGATTCCACCAGAAAGGGAGAGAGGAAATGGGGCAAGTATATGTGTGCTCAACTACATTTGCTATGTGCTCCCCAATCTTCCTCGCCCTCTCCCCTGACCCCACAAACACATCCAACATACACTCTCACACATGCACATAGTTGCACACACATTCGCACACTAAACCATACACACACATGCACTCTCTTAAACTCACTGTCACATGTGCAAACTCACACAGTTTGTTATATTAGCTACCTTGTCTCTGAGTCTGCTGGATGCCTGTGTCACTTTCCCAAGTCCCTGAAGTCTTCTTAGGGAAAAAAAAAGGAGTTTTAGGGATTGAAATAAAATGCTAGTCCTAGTTTTAGGTACTAGAGAAGCTAGGCTTTATCTTTGTATTTCACCTATTTGAAGAGCCATTCTCAGCATTAACAGTGAATGAGTGTTCTGTCAAGACAGAGCTATAGAAACGGGTGCCAAGATGATTATCAAAGAATGGATTACTTTATCCAGTGTCTACTACAAACAGGCACTGGGCTTGATGTTCCAGGTATAATTTTCCACTTCACCTTTAGGAACTACCACACGAAAGAGATGCTCTTCATTATCCTTCTCCACAAAAGAAGAAAGATGGCTGAAACAGCTTGCTGAGATCACAGAGCAGGTGAGAACTCCAATCTTCTTCCATATATGGAACTTTTGCCTTAAGGAAGAATACTTTTTTTTTATTGTCCATAATGACTTACATTGTTTAGTGGGCCAACAATGAGTTATCCCCAATTCCTCATTGCCCCCCTCCCCATCCCCAGTCAGCTGGATATCCTCCTCCGTGGGCCATCTGGATCAGTCTTTGTGGCAGGGGACCATGGATAGCCTAGTCTTCAGCCGGGTTCTCCTGGCACAAGTGTGTTGATACTGAGGGGTGTCATGCCTCTGATATTCTCCCCCACCACGGCTCTCACAATCTTTCAGCCCCCTCTCGCACTCAGTTCCCTGAGTCATTGTGAGTGAGTATGAAGGCTGCTTTACTGTTGTGAGCTTTGGGGGTTTTGTGTCGAGAATCATTGGTTTCTGTCTCACTGGCTTATCCTGTGTTGATTGAATGACTGTGGCTATGGGTCCCTTGTTCATCCCATCATTCTCTGCAAGGTTCCATATGGAAGAACACTTTTAACTTTAGGAGAGGAGGCATTGGGCTCAGCATGAAAGTACAGGTGAGAACTTACTTGACAGAAGGTCCCTAGAGGCCTTGGGCATCATGAAAGCAAAGGCTTCTTGGCAGGACTGCTGACCCCCCCCCCATGCATATTCAAAGGAGAACAGCAGGTTGTCTGGTCTGAATGTGCAGGGAATCCTGGGAGAAGGAAGGAGACATGCATGCCTCACAATTACCAGTCATTCTCTGTGCAGACACTTTACACCTGGCTCAACATACTTCACTGCACAAAGCAGGTCATGGGCTTTGCCTTGTCTGCTGTGAACTTCTCCAGATAGGTGATCTGTCAGCCAATCCCAAAGGTTTCCTCTCCCTTTCATTGCTTTCATAAAGCCTCAGCCCTCTCCACCAAGGAAGAAGAGCTTTGTCCCTCCCATTTCTCTGCTCCATCCTCCAAGCAAACATAACCATTTGCTTTTTATCCTCATGCAAACCTTCCTCTCTCCCTTGGGCCATTCAAATAGCGTCTAAGTCTTTTTCAAGACTGATAGAGGTACTTCCTACTCCAAAAATCAGCATAATACCTTTTCTTAAGAATCAATTTTAGCCTCATGCTTTCTAACTTCAAACTCCTTCAGGACTCATCAGTGTAAGCAAATAGCCAGTATGTTTCCAGGACAAGGAACTCCAGAGGGTCTGGTTATTTTAGAAAGATGGCAATAGGTGTCAGGGACTTGTTGCTTGGACTCTGCCTCCAGGGAACTCTGTACAGGTAAAAACACTGGAGCAGGAGCTCAGGAGAACAAGAAATGGGATTGGCAAGAAAGCAAAGTCAGCGACTCCCTAAAATGTCACAATCCCAGGACTTGTGGACACAGCTGTCTGGGATCTTCATAGATGTGCCTCTTACCCCATTGGCCAGATGGCAGGGGCCTCTGATCTCATATTTTTCAAATCTCTCATTCATTCTTATCATACTTTATTTGTGTCCATCTTCATAATATTTTCATAGTATTGTACTTCACATCTTTTGCTTTTTTGTTGTTGTCGTTGGTTACAGATTCCTCTGAAGTGGGTTCAGAGAGTAGCTTCCTTCCTAAAACATGAAGGCATACAAAATACAGAAAGGAGAGGGGATAGAATTCAATTTCTTAGTAGAACCTGGTAGGTGAACCATTTCGAAGAGCCTGAAGCAGATGTGCCTATGATTCATGGAATGATGTCTGCGCCTGTCATACGAGCCTTCCAGGAAAAGAATTGTAAGGAAACTTGAGATCCAAGGACAACTGCTTGGTAATGGGTTTCAGCACTCAACACCATGGCTTTCAAGATTCAAAAGAAAAGATTAAACCCCTAGGGTTTAAGCAAGCAGTCTCTGTCTGTTTGCCAGAGAGAATGAGCTATCTTCCATCTCCCTCTGGGTACAGGCACCACCTTTCAGGAATGCCTTCATCTAGGCTTGGCAGGGCTTTTGCTTCTTCAGTACCTGGATATTTTAGTGTTTCCATCAGAGTTAACTCAGTTCAAACAATTATCCCAAAGCCTCTACTCTGTGCAAGGTATTCTGTTAAGTACTGAGGACACAGGGAGAAATGACACATCTTCTCTGTCCTCGAAGAGTTCCAATCCTAATTGAAAGAGGCATATAGCCTGCTGGGTGATGGATGAATGGCTTTTTAAAAGAATTTTTTAATTCATTGCGTAGTTGACAACATCCTAGCTCTGCTTCAGGCCACAGCACCTGTTTCCACATCACAACTGAAGGATCATCTCCTTCAGGGTTTCAACTTCTACCTCCAGTGTGGGGGATGCAAGGCAGGCATCCAGATCTCAATTTCCCCTGGGCTCTGGGAAGGAGACTTCAGACTACAAGGAACAGAGGGCAGAGAGATATTTTAGGACACAAAGACCATTTCTCCAGGCTACTAAAATATCCCTAAATGACAATTTAAAACTCCAAATCCACTGCCCTAGTTTTTTTTTTTTAAACCTGGTAATCCTGCAAACTAACCCAGAAAGGCTCATCATAACTTAATCAAGGAAACTGAGGCCTAGATAGGAAATGTGATTCAACCAGACTCACAAAACAGGGCCCAAGAGAGCCAGGGCAAGGATGAGCCAACTGTTTCTCAGTTCATCCAGTTGACCACCAGAGCTGTCCTAAATGACAACTTTAGAAAAAGAAAAACAGAAGTTTTCCTTCTGTATGTAAAAAAAGACAGCTTCTCATAGCTAAGTGTGCCATCCTCCATGAAGGCCACCATGTCTAAGACACTGCTGGAGGGAGGTAAGAGTTAGATTCCACTCCAGACGCTCTGCCTGAGTCCACTTTGGGGCCCTGCCTAGAATATTGGTCTGGGGATTATTTAGAAATGAATTTGGCAAATTCCTTGGGGACAGGCCTGGAACACAGTGTCACAGTATGTGGAAGCAGGCTTTCATAGCAGAGCCACTGAAGGTTACCAGTTGTGGTTTCCCCATGGTCACAAAGATGAGTAGTGACTGACAAAGACTTTCTAAGTACAGGCTAGTTCTCCACTCACTGGCCTCTCGCAGACAGCCACAGCCTTCCATGTGGTCACAGAACCAGCTACCACCAGCAGCAGGACGTCCCTGTTATGAGGCAGCTGTTCTCCCAACACAGAGAGGAAAGCCTTCATGTTTTTCATGAATCATCAAATAAAGACACTTGCCAGCACATCCAAGGGAAGTGGGCAACATCTCAAAATATGCAGCCTGCAGAGAAGAGGCATGAATGATTTCCATGCGACCTTCCAGAATCCAGAAAGCCAATACTTAGTGTTCTATCCTCCCTTGGATCCTACACCTCAGGTGTGCAGTAACCACACCCATGTCTATCCAGTACCTTTGATGTGTTCACTATGTTTTGGGCACTTGGCCAGATCACATGATGGATGCATCTGAACATTTCAAAATGTCCTTGGTTTTGCCACCAACAGTGAGTTTGTAAGTTTCCTAGGAGCAGCAGTGATAGTTCCTGCATCCCAGGTATACACTGTGAGTCAGCACTGCAGTGGCTTGAATTCAACATGTATTTGAGGGAGAAGGGATTTTGGAAAGGGATTAAATCTTGGGGACTCTGATCTGATCAGTGGATTAATTCAGTCCCTTGAGTGAATCATAAAATAATGGTTTTATTGATGGGTGTTTAAAAGTAGGATGTGAGGCCAAGTTCAAAGAAGCAAAACGCTGGGTGTTGGATCCTGGGAAGCTCTGTCCTGCCCTGGCTCCTGATTATGTTTGCTTTCTCTACTTTCTGCCTTCTTCGGGTAAATCTCATCTCCATTGGATTTCCTGCTTTGATGCTCTGTCCAAGTGTATGAGGCCAAGAAACTGGGGACAGAACCCTCTGAAACTATGAACCAACATAAATCTTCCCTCCCAGAGTTGTTCTTTTGAGGAGTTTTGTCACCATGATGAAAAGACTGACTAATACAGTTGTTATCTTGGGAAGACAGCAGGCCTCAGGGCCTTGGTTATCAGATATGAACTATTCTGTTCATCATGGTCAAGCTTCTCACTTTTGAGGGAAGCACAATTTTCCTCTCCTACTCTGAGGTGAGGGCAAAAGCTGTTTAATCACCTGCAAGCCAGTGAAAAATCTAAGACTGAGCTGGGTGTATGATCTTCCTTTTGCCTTGTTAGACTGAAAACTTCTCTTTATAGTGCCTCATGGTTCTATCATTAAAATACATAGGAATATATACATACGAATTAGATGGCAACTCGTGATTTATGATGAATCAATCCTACTACAGCAGAAAGTAAAGGCACTGCACTTTTTTCAGATTCCCACTCTTTATTATAAGCTTGCTTAAGCCACACAGCACGAATACAGAAATGAATGGTTAAGAGTACAAGTTTTAGTGTTAAGCTGCTTCCATCCCTTCCATTGATCAGATTGCCAGCTACATTATGCCTTATTTTCCTCATTGCTAAAATAGGTTAAGAACAGTTATAGGAAATCCTACCTCATAGGATTTCTATAAAAACTGAATTAATTAACATTGGTAAAATGTAAGATAGTGTTACTATATATTCCAGATACATCCTGGTACCTTACACATATCATTAACTCTATTTCTTTTGGTAACACACTGCAAAATAGGTAACATCATCTTTGTAGGATGAGGAAGTTATTGTTCTGAATGTTTAAATTACATGTCAATGGTTATTAAAAAGAGGCAAGGAACATTCTGGTTCATTCTGTGCTAGAGAACCACAATTCTACACAGCCAAACCAACACAGGCACTCGAGTTCTAATCACCAACAGATCCAGATCCTCTGTTAGAATAGCAGCAGCTAGCAAGACTGCAAACCATCTGAATCTGAAATCACTACCAGCTTCAGTGTTCAGTTTTTGGAGTCTAGATATTTGATGTTCTCGATGCCTCTTTGCAACTCTGAGTATAATGAACACTGTTTATCCTGCCCCAGCAAAAAAAAAAAAAAAGAAGAAGAAGAAAAAAGACTACAGAAGAATTTCCCAAGAGCCTGTGCTTCTCCAGGATTGTTTTCTTGGAAGCCCCAGAAAGTTTGGATAACTCAGCTCAGATATACTCCCAAGGTTCATCACCACAATAATACTTTAGTCATCTGATAATTACTCTTCATTAGTTATGGGAAGAGTCAGCAAGCCCCATTTTCCATGCTTACCTGAACATCTGGAACTAAAAGCATAGCAAATTCATTCATTTTAATGTGCCCATTTCAAATTATGGATTTATAGCTATCTGTCTTGTAACGCCTCAAAAGCTTCAAGCTGGTCCTCATCAAAAATATAACCTTTGGAAATTATCTTCAAACACCTGCTACCTTCCTCCAGTTTCTTCCTCTTCATCACCACAAAATATAATCACCATTAAGCACCTACCATTTAACTCTTTCTACAATTTAAACAAAATTATAGACAATAAAAGTATATAGGTGCCTAAGCTCTGACAAATAAATTCATAACTACTTTCACCCCAAAGCATCCCCCATATTCACTGGTACCAGTCCCTTTCCTCGACTCCCTGAAACTGACTATTATGGATCTAATTTCTGTGACTCCAATTCTGCCACTTCTAGAATAAAACATTCATGAGGTCATAATGAGTATTGTCTTCTGAGTTTCTTAGTACAATGCATCAGAAGGTCTTCTTTATTGAACCCAGTAGTTCTTAATTCTTACTTGGCCTTGGAATCTCGGGACATTTAAAAGGTCCTGAAATGTTTAGTATCATGCCACAGAAAATAAAATTCATTTAGATTAAAGGGCTTGTGTTTTTTTTAATCTGCTGTCATGAAATAACATAGATCTAGATGACCATGGGTGTAGCAATAACATTTCAGATAAAACACCAAAGGCCTGGTCCACAGAAGAAAACAAAATTGACAATTTTGACTATATTTGAATCAAAAAATTCTGTTCTTAAAACATAAACACTTCCAATAAATGAAAAGACAAATCTCAAACAGAGGAAATATTTTAAAGAGATATATTTGATAAAAAAAACTATTTATCGAAAAATAGAATACTTAAAACTTGACAATAATAAAACAAATTGCAAAATAAAGAAAGACTAACAGACACTTTGCCCAGGATATACAGATGGAAAATAATCATTAAAAGCTGCTCCACATGAAATGTCACCAAAGAAATGAAAATTTAAGAAACAGGACATCACTATTAGAATATACTCAGAGTATTGAGATCATCAACTGCTAAAAGGATGTGGAGCAATGGGAACTCTCATTCACAGCAAGTGGAAATTCAAACTAGTTCAAGCATGTAAGGAGACAGTTTGTCATATTCTTTCCATATGATCCAGCAGTTGGACACTTTGGTGTTTTCCAAAACAAGTTACATGCTTGCACAAACATGCATGTTAATGTTTGCAACAGCTTCATTCCTTTAGTTATGCCAAAATTTGGAAGCAACAAATATATCTTTTAGTAGGTTAGTGGATTGATTAACTGTCATATCTCCAGATAATGGTATTCAGTGCCTAAATGAAATGAGCTATCCAGCCATGAAGACATGCATATTGCCAAAAGAAAGAAGCCCATCTAAAAGGCAATAGACTGCAACATTCCACCAGTATTTTATTCTAGGAAAGATAAAAACATGGAGAAAAGATCAGTGGTTCCTGGGGAGAGGATGAAGAACAGAGCAAAGAGGATTTCTGAGGGTAGTGAAATTTCACCTGATGATCCTACACTAATAGGTACATATCCTTTCACATTTTCAAAAGGCGTCATTGTCAAATATCAAGAGAGATGCCTAACCTGTAGATTTGGGGTCTAGGTGGCCATGAATTATCAATAGATATCCATTAATTGTAATCAAAGTTCACTCTAGTGGAGGATGTTGACTGTGGGGGAAGCTATGCATGTGTAGAGAAAGAGAATACACTGGAAATTTCTGTACCTTTCACCTACTTTTGTTGTGAGCTTTAAAATAGTAAAGTCCATTTTTAAAAATTTCT